>JAHPZR010021960.1:25000-35000 GCA_019787425.1 Platygyra sinensis
TAAAAGATACCACTTAAAGCGGAACAGGTTCGATTACTAGCTATTGTTCAAGAGAGGATCCCGTGGGCACTTGTAGACCCGACTCGCGTAGTCGAGAGATCAGCAGAAATCAAGCCTGAAAAGCGAGAAATTAATAAATAGGAACGTTTCTTTTAATTATTATTTCTTCTAGTGCACCTTAAACGATACTTTGACAGATAAAAACGGTGACGTTTCGTCGTCAACACCGTAAGTGAGACCAGAATCCTTGGTGCACCCGAGACGACGAAAATTTGTCAACCTTTGCATAGTAAGAGTTCTCCCCCGGGTTTTGAACATCAGGCGTTTAAGGCCGTTTCATGGTCGCTTGCACTGTGTCAAGTTAGTTATTCTTTGAATTCTGACCTAAGTACTCAATATCTTATCGCAGAAATGCTCTACATTGAATAAATTCTCGTACGAACGCTTTTATAAACTGAAGCTACCTGTAATTATAGAAGTCTCTTAGCTCATTTACTGAAAGTGCCCGCTCATACAGGTTTAACCATACTCGATTGCCGAAAAAGAAAAAGAAGACACTGATCATGAAAGTCACAAAATTGACGAGCTGTATGAATTTTTGAATGACTCAACTCGTGATTAAATGTTTTTAAAGGTCAACATTCGAGAGAACTGAGGAGGATTTGAACGATGCGTCCCGCTGTTTATTTATACGACTAGTAGTTTCCATGGGAAAGTGAAGTTTATGTCGAAGATGTTTTTATGTCATTTAGGAAGTATTTTAGAGGGATAGTGTACATGAGCTACTAGATTAGAGTATTTTGTCAAAGGCTAATGCTTAAAAACTCTTGTGTTTTATAAAAACGTACTGAAGGCGACGCAATCAACTGTTTACTCATGCGAAAACCTTTCATCGAGTATTCACTGTTGACCGCGACCGCATCAGGTCACGATTAATTTATGACAATAAGATATTTTGTATCTGTTTTCAATTGATGTTCACTGGAATGCTCCTCCGTTAAACTGACGAAACTGCTTGTTAGATGTTTTTAAAAATGCTCCTTGAAAACTTTTTTGTTTACGTTAACTTACCGTTCGAACGACTATACTGTTTGTGACATTCTGAAAGCTCATCCGCAGTCACGCTGTTACTCCACGCTGATTGGGTAATGCTAAAGAATGCATCCAATCAGGGTGGAGCAAACAGCGTGACTCCTTGGCACACGAAATCTCGGCTGCGGATGCTGGTCGCTTCGAAAGCTGCATTTCTCGAAAATTATTTGGCGGTTAGCACTTGGATTTAAAATGGATCTTCGATTGAATGCCTCGAGAAGAAGCATCAACCTTTCAGTTTATCTTGTGTTCCATTTGGAAGCCAGGCGATTCAAATTTCTGGGTGAAAATCTGCTTGGCGCTTCAAATTTCTGGGTGAATGTCTTCGAGCCTTCGATCCATTTTCCAAGTTGAGTGGCTCATAGCCACTTTGATTTTCAGGCTGGGAGCACTGAAACATGATGGCCCACCATCTGATTCCACAGCATGAATATGAAAATCTGACATTCTAGTCGCTAGAAACTGGACCCAGAATTCCGTCTGATAACGTTTATGATAATAAAGTGGCACATTAGATTTGCTATTCGTGTATAAAGTTGCAATGATAATTAACATTGCAGCATTTTGGTCACTGATCGTATGTGTTAAGGACGTTCGCGCCCATTGCTACTGCGCATCTCTAGTGCGCACGCTATTCATTGGTCACGCGCGTGCCACGTCATTTACAAGCGCGCGCACGGATTCGAAAACTCAACAAAATATAGGGCTGATGACCTTTGCGTTAACTTTGTGTGCGAATATTTTTGTTGGATGCTCGGTGACCCCAACTTTTTTTTCGGCAGATCACTTCCTTTTCTGATTCTTTCCATTATACTAAAAAACAAAAAAAAATCTGTACGTGGGAAGTTTTAATTATTTCTCATATATCATTAAAATAGGGCCGAATTGGTACGTGGATACAGGTGTGCGTAACTTAGAAGTTGTAATTTTTAAGGCTAATTCTAGCTGATTTAATGACTTATGCAGCAAAGATCTATCAAATAGGCGTATATATGCTGTTTTAAGCATACATAACTTAGATATGATTCTTCAACTTAAATATATGCCGTTAGTAATGAATCCGGCCAGAATCGCCTCGAATGACTGGAAATCCTAGAAATGCTATGGTCCGGGCTGCGCCTTAATTATGTTCAAAACGAGTTCGGTGACCCCCGATTGTTTTTACGTTTTTAATCTAATCTTATCATTTTCTACCTGCAGTCAAAGTTTTAAAAAAATCTGTGCGTGGGAAGTTTTTGGGTGCGAACGTCCTTAAATGTATTATTTTGTATTGAATTTCGTTATTCTCGTATTCACAGTTACGGTCCTGTGAATTTCAATGCGGATAAAAGCGATAAACGGGAACCTTGTGGCCATAAGTGAAATAATCCATTAACTAGAGTCTTAGTTCCTTTGTTACTGTTCATTTCTGTCCATCACTTTACAAGCTGTCGGCTAATGCTGTTTTTAAGTTGACAAGGGTTATGTCAATTCTACTTTGCCATTGTGTTCGTTTCGTTTACCTAGCGAATGATTAAATGGGATCCATGCTGAAAGCTTGGATGACAAACATTTCTAATTGGCATTTCGCCATCTCAGTCGATTCGTCGTTTTCGTATCCTTTCGAATTTTCTCGTTTTTTTCAGTTATAACGAAGGTTTTTTCTTATTTCCCGTGTTTTTTATCGACAGCTGGCAACGAACCGATATTGATCGGCCTCAATCGAAAGGCAATACGCTATTTATCACCCGAAACCTACTGAAAAGAAATAACAATTTCGATTCAGACAAACAAATTCAAATTTTCAGTGTGAGAAAAGCTGTGAAAATCGTGAATATCAAGTTGATGCCGGATTCCCAAATTTTCCAGGTAAGATGATGCTGTATTGTTAGAATTAGTTTTTGAAAGTCTTGTCATATAGATCAAACTGTAAGATATCTATGATTTTACATTTATTTTTTCCCATTTCTAACTTACGCTCTGAAAATCAAATGATACAGTTACCCGATTAAAACAAAAATATTGTCTCTTGAGAGAATATTTGAGATAATCGACAGCATTGTGAACACGACACAAAATAAGTACCCAGTATATAATTTTTTTTGCGTGGTTATATTTGAACGTAAACATTGTAAATTGCGCACAATTGCACCACGGCGATGAATTTTAATCACGAAAATCTTTATTTACTGACATCTTTTGTTATTATTTGCTTAAACTACAATAGATCGCACCAAGTAGTCTTTACTGTGGTTAATAGATGACTAAATTTCGAAGAAGACACTTGCAACGTTAAACTGGGCAACTGAGTCTAGAGTCATTGCTAACTTTGCATATTTTTTCGCAGTCTTCTAACATGTCTGCGGATGGTGACATGTTGCGCCCAGTCTCCGCTCGCTCGCGCAGCACTCGCTCCCATTCCCTCAAACAGCAAAGTCAACCCATCTTATTTAAGCAACGTTCGAAACGAACCATGAGCCTGCCATCCAAGCCTTTACTACCGCTGATCAGTATTCAGCGTTGTGATGACAACTGGGATGGCGAGAACGATGGAGATGAAAATGAGCTCGATACAAATGAGGAAGAAATGGGTATGAAAATGAGTCTGTCCTAACATTGGTAACAGTAGTAAAATATATGGGAGTGGTTTCTGCATCGCAGTCGTCATATTTTCATTCCTGTTGTTTATTGATAAGATTAGCTTCTAGAAAAAAAAACTAAGCATCTCATTTTATTTCAGCATGGTACACTCCAGTTGTGGGATTATCTTGCAGTCTTGTGATATTTGTCTGGTCTTGTGTTCTGGCCTACTATTCCAAGAAATAACGGCTTCCCAAGTTCAACCGTTGTCGCCAAAGCAAAACAAACAACACCTCACGAATGAGTTAACATTAGGTCTATGAACAAAAAGACCGATTCAACAAAGTGAATAAATGGCCACTAGAGAGGATGCGTACAGGCCTTACTAAGAAGTTAATCCATCTCAAGTTTCGAGAATCACGTGTGGAGGGATCTGGAAATAGCCAATTCTGTGATGCACGATCTGCGGACTTGGACATCTCGCTTGCCATGTCCAGAAGCGTTTTCTCACCCCCACTGCCCTCCCCCACCTCCCACGCCCTCCCGAAAACCTACACTCAGCGTTCGTGGCAACCTGAGTTCAAATGATATAGTAATACAGTAGCAATTAACCCATTGACTCCCGGAACTTTGTGCCAAAAATGCGTTTTTTAAACATTTTGGTAGTTTTGAGGCTGAATCTCGGCTAAATTAACTTTAATCTGGTCGAAAATGCATTTGCAACACAACAGCTAGCTCTTCTTGCCACTAGTATCGCGTTTTACGACATTTTGGCTCGGGCGTGCGCAGAAATCAAAATTGATTGACCTACGTCTTTAGACTTTTCGATTTTCGATTTTTTTGCCCTTTCCTTTTTTCTCCTTTTCTTTTCTTTTTGCTGCAGGTATTGACCCTCTACTGGGCTTGCTTGTGGTTAGAAATCTTCTAAGAAAGCGTCATCTAGACGGCCAATTTTTACCATGGAGCAGCCAGGTGTAGTGGCAGGAAATTTTGCTCCGAGTTTTTCACTCATCTTTTTGAGCATTTTTGTTCATATCTTAGACGCCATTAGGCCGATCACTCCGATCTGGGCATCAGTGGAAAGATCTCTTCCTGCTGAGTATAGGCGATGCCAATTTTGGTCAAAAGTGATTACATCAGAAGTGGCGAGAAAGGCCGAGGCTCGTCACGGGCGGTTACGGGCGGCACAGGAGTCAATGGTTTAAAATGTGGGCATAATGATAGATGTGAATGCGGTCATAACATTACTGGAAGAATGACATGAAATAAAATTTAGGCTTTGAACGGGATTAGAACACACGACCTTTGCGTTACAGAATTGCGTTGCAATTATTTCCCAACTGAGCTATCAAAGGTACACGAGAGCGGTCGTGTGGAGCCTGGGTTTAGCCCTTTATGTTCAGTGGACGCAATACTCGGCTCAGTGGTGTTATGATTGTGTTCGCATCCGCACAGCGGTCAAACGCAAAAATCCAACGCCACTTCCGGTCTTCGTCGCCTCGAACTTTGCAAGAGTTTGAAGAGAAAACCTGCAAGACTTCTGTAGGAAAATGTTATAAAAATAGTACTGTGAGAGAAAATTACAAGCTGGGAGTCTCTGAGGATGTCCATTAGTAAATTCCCTGGTCATATGCGAAGTATAAAGCTTAACTTTTCAGCGACTGTCTTAACTTTGGGCTTGAAAGCGAAAATTTTCGAAAATTTAAGACTTTGTTAAGCGAAAGTTTTGGCTGGAACTGCGCACGCGCCACACGTTTGACCGCTGTGTGGTTCGCATCTATTATCATGTCTACATTAAAAATTATAAGTGGAAGAATTGGTACATCGGCTACCATGTGTAACCGTGAATAACTCGAAAAAAAGTGGTGGAGTGGTGTTTTCGAAGCGTCTGTGAAGAGAATTTAGATAACGTTTTGAACAAGTGGATTTGCACTGAAACAATTAGATTATAAGTTCTCGATTTCTATGCGTGATAGTTGACTCTGCCTGCGCCCTCGTCAACTATCACGCGATAGATACCTGGAGCTCACTAGCTTATGCGACTGAAACTAGCTTATGCGAGAACTGAGGCTATTGCGTGGAGTCTTTTAAAATGCAAATTATAGCTATGTTTGGATTTATGAAAATGGTGTTGAAGAATTCGCGCCATAACCGGGCGTTTTTTTTTCGTCGCCACAGACTCCAAAGGTGACGATATAAAAAGGGAAAGCCAGTCTTTTATCCCTCCACTCGTTTATCTTCCTTTTATTGCTGTCCTTCCCCTTGTTTTCCTTTTTTATGTGGCTTGGAGGCTGCCTTTAGGAGTTGTGAAATCAAAGTGAAATATGGGTGATTTGGCGCAAATTAGGAGAGCAGGGATGGCGCAGTGGTGAGAGCGCTCGCCTTCCGCCAATGTGCCGGGCCCGGGTTGGATTCCCGGACTCGGAGTCGGAGTCGGTTGAGTTTGTTGTTGGTTCTCGTCCCTGCTCCGAGGGTTTTTTTCCGGGTTCTCCGGTTTTCCTGCCTCCACAAAAATCATCACTTCTTAATTCTACTGATTCGATCTGGAAACAGTGGATGAAGAGCCACTTCGTGGAAATGCCACTGCAAACTGCCAGTTATTTTTTTTTATTTATTTATAATTATGCACACCGTTTTCAAAAATCCAGTCCTTATCTCCTTTTATAATATTCCCCCACTTGAGCTTCCATTGCAAGTTAGTTCAGTCCTATACCGATCTTACGAAAATGTTCTATTAAATCAGTTACTCTTAAGCATGTTTTGATGTGTTAAATTAAATCATTGTTTTATTCTGTATTGCGCAACTCTTATCCCAAGTCGGGAAATGTATGATGTCGTCAAAAGGTGACACTGGTGTCAAAACGAGTCTTCGCGCGAAACCGTTCTAATTAACAATTAGACTACGAGCCCGAGTTTTCTACGAGCAGATAGTCAACGAGGCGCAGCCGAGTTGATTATCCCTCGTAGAAAACAAGGGCGAGGAGTCTAATTGTTTTAGTATAAATTTACCGTAGTCTCATTGCATAAAAACTACGGTACAGTAAAACGTCAAGCGGGCGCAGAGGTTTCAAGATTCGAGGTTTACTCTTCAGAGGGTTTCTTCTTTAGAAGTCAAAAGTTGACATATAAAATTATTTATACATGCATGTATAGATGTAATATCATCAGAAGAGGATACAACGGAAAATACGAAACACCTAAGCGCTCCCTAACTGTTGGAAATTTGTTTTAAGAACATCAAATTTTCGCGGGGCAACTATCAGCCGATAGTTCCTCGACAGAAACACTATTGTTTAAATAGTCGACGATAATATAGCCAATCAAATTCACGGATTCACAATAGAGACTACGGTAAATTTACACTAATTAACAATTGGACTACGAGCCCGAGTTCTCTACGAGCAGATAGTCCACGAGGCGCAGCCGAGTTGACTATCGCTCGTAGAAAACGAGGGCGAGTAGTCTAATTGTTTTAGTATAAATCTACCGTAGTCTCATTGCATAAAAAGAAAAAAATGTCAAGTAACGCGTAGAAAAGAACTGTTTTATTATGTTACATCATGTTCAAACGTGATTACCGATGTGCACTGATGCGTAACTGTTGACTTTCAGCAGATAGAAAACGGTAATTTAGCCAATCAAATTCAAGGATTCACAATAGACTACGCTAAATTTATACTAATGGTTGATAGTGCGCAATGGCGATCAGATTACATCATTTGCATTAGTATACTAGTAGAATTCTACAAATGATATTAAGAATTTGTAATTATTATTTTATTTATTTATTTTTTTATTTTCGTCGCTGACTAGGTTCATGTCTTTTATCTCTCATTCAGCGATCTATTTTTTTACTCCAGTACGATGAAGGTTTGCGTCAATGAATTTCGATTTCGGCACGACTCCATTTCCTCGTTAAACCATTTTTCATCTACGCGGGTTTATTTCTGGCATCCGTACCAAATCTGCACTTTCACTCCCCTCTCTCTCTTTCGTGATCCTAAAATGAAAAACACAAGTCACATAATGGAAATAAATATATGAAATAATCCAGCGGCTAACTTGACAACAGGAGAGCGTCTACTACGCTCTGGCGATATGGTGGTTAAAGCCAATTTTAGATGTCGGTTTGCGGGTACATTCACAGTTATTTGGCGGTATACGCTCAGAAATTATCGCGTAGTTGTTGGAAACCATAAATGTTTCCCTCGAGTTTTGGTTTTTGCGTGGTATTTTTTAACAGAGTAAGGAGGCTCTAAAGACTGCAGTGGCGTATCTAGGTAAGATCCCCCTTATTTTTTGGGGAAAAGAATATATATCACAGAAGGAACAAAACTGCATCGGCCCCCTAATTAAAAAAAAAAAAAGAGAAGCCCTTAAACCTCTAATTAAGGATGCGTTCAGCAAGTCTTACTGTTGCTATGATAACCTATCGTGTCACGAAAATAATAACAACGTGTTTACTAATGACCGGGCAGAGTTTTGTTGCCATGATTGTAGCATTAACTGATAAAGAGTAGTTATAATGGCCCACGAAAATCTAAGTCTTCGAAAGTGTTGGAAACTGTTTGGAGCCACTTTAAGGGAACAAACTTTACCCTAGCCTTACAAAAATGGTTTACCCTGGACTTTATTTGAAATAATAAAACGATCAAGTATCGAAGCTGTAACAAAAATCGTCAAGCAAAGATCCATACCAGAACATCACGTTGTAGAGTAATAGGAGAGTGCGCATGACCAGGCATACATCACAAGACTGCAGGACAATCCAACAACTGGAGTGTACCACGCTGAAAAAAAAAGCAAGGTTTAGTGCAACAGCATTCTGCTGTTTTGTTCCCATTTTACCTGTAGCAGTGGTTTTAGAATTTCATACCAGTCTCTTACAGAGACTATGTCGTGTACGTGCGTTCCCAAATAGTATGGTATTTAAGGGGTTTGGAATACAAATAGGGTACCTATTTTTGGCTACTTTGGTCATGCATAAAGCCAGGGCTCCTGATAAGACATGTTTTTTTCCACTCCATTCTTGAATTGGGTATGCCTTGTTTAAAAGAAGTTACTTTTTTATCGTTATCGTTAAGTTAAGACCATCCACAAAAGCTCTTCTAAGTGAGCAGCAGCTGCGCAACTGTCATCAGTTGGGTATGGAATTTTTGGTCAGGTCATCAATAGAGTAGGGAAAATCACAAATGGACATGGGTTTTGGGAAACGGACCGTGTTGTGTTAGCTTACATGATGTATTGTTCAAGTGTTTTTACGAGTGAGATGCATGTTGGTTATAAAAAAGATGGCGTCTTGAAGTAAACACGTGTCATGTACTAAAGACGATCTTACGCCCAACTAACTCGACAGGCCGCACACCCCCATCCATTTTTCTGGGAGTACCCCCAGCTTTGTAGCATGGATGGTATTTAATTTCAGAAGCGCAACAGCTCTCGTAAGCTGTTGGTCTTTTATTATGGTGGCAGCTGTTATTGTTTTAGGGCTGGGGGATTGTTTCTACTTGCTGCTGTTGTTGTTGTTGTTGTTGTGATTGTCACCTTAAAGGCGAGCCATTCATGCGAGACCTTACGATAGCTGCTAAAACATGACTCTACTTTTCTTGTGTACGGCCTAGTCACCATGGGCGTAGCCAGGGTTTTTCAAAGGGGGGGTTGCACTGAGTCATACAGAGGTTACTCACCAGATTATCAACTGAATATTGTAGGTTGTTTGCTTACAAAAAGGAATACAAAGGGGGGGGGGGGGGTTCACTGGCACCTCAGGTCCCCCCTGGCTACACCCTTGCTAGTCACTACAATCTAATTTGAGCAGTGTAACGCTGTACGCATATCAACGGCATTTGAGGGCTACAAGTTAATCGGTAGTTTTGACTACTGCATTTCAAATACTATACCTCGGCTCATGTTAATTAAATTTATACTCACTGTACTACTACTTGAAGCACTCTATATACTGACTCAGGCCCACAACGCCACACCCATGTATCCCCTTGTCCATGACTTGTAACAGATAACCTTTTGCTCCCGAACTTTCGGCCACAATTTAAATGGTAAGACGATTCTGGCTTGACCATAAAAGTTTAGAGACAAACGGAACGTTTTGAAAGGCAGCCCAAAATTTCCAGCCAAAATATCAGAGTAGAAAATGTGCCTTGCCGTGTGCAATTTTTCACTGCCATCTTGGCGTTATGATCAGGTTTAACTCGTTCTATTTTTTTTTTTTCGGTAAATTACATCTTGTTTTTAGTGGATGGTAAGTGGCCGATTTGAACGCAAATAAATACCAGACACTAGCTTACCATTTGCCCAACCGTTGACGACGAACTGGCTTTTTCGTGAAAAT
>JAHPZR010021963.1:7500-15000 GCA_019787425.1 Platygyra sinensis
AATATCACGGACCGTTTTTTTACAACCTTGGTATTGTAAAAAAACGGTCTTTGAAGCTTCAGTGCGCTACGCTGGCAACAGAACGGTCTTAGACTTGGTGCATTATTTCATTCCACTAATAGTAACAATTTAACGTGCTCTGATCTTAATTGAAAGATTTAATTATTCCGAGAAAATTTTACGGACCGTTTTTTTACGGTCTCAGTATTGTAAAAAATCGGTCCTAAAGCTTCAGTGCGCTAGGCTGGCAACAGAACGTTCCCAGACTTGGTACATTATTTAATTGCATTAAGAGTAAGAATTTAACGTGCTCTAATCTTACTGAAAGATTTAAGTATTGCGAGCGAATATCACGGACCGTTTTTTTACGACCTCAGTATTGTAAAAAAACGGTCGTTGAAGCTTCAGTGCGCTAGGCTGGCAAGAGAACGGTCTTAGACTTGATGCATTATTTGATTGCATTAAAAGTAAGAATTTAACGTGCTCTGATCTCACTGAAAGATTTAATTATTGCGAGCGAATATCACGGACCGTTTTTTTACGACCTCGGTATTGTAAAAAAACGGTCTTTGAAGCTTCAGTGCGCTACGCTGGCCAACAGAACGGTCTTAGACTTGGTGCATTATTTCATTCCACTAATAGTAACAATTTAACATGCTCTGATCTTAATTGAAAGATTTAATTATTCCGAGAAAATTTTACGGACCGTTTTTTTACGGTCTCAGTATTGTAAAAAATCGGTCCTAAAGCTTCAGTGCGCTAGGCTGGCAACAGAACGTTCCCAGACTTGGTACATTATTTAATTGCATTAAGAGTAAGAATTTAACGTGCTCTAATCTTACTGAAAGATTTAAGTATTGCGAGCGAATATCACGGACCGTTTTTTTACGACCTCGGTATTGTAAAAAAACGGTCCTTGAAGCTTCAGTGCGCTAGGCTGGCAAGAGAACGGTCTTAGACTTGATGCATTATTTGATTGCATTAAAAGTAAGAATTTAACGTGCTCTGATCTCACTGAAAGATTTAATTATTGCGAGCGAATATCACGGACGTTTTTTTTACGACCTCGGTATTGTAAAAAAACGGTCTTTGAAGCTTCAGTGCGCTAGGCTGGCAAGAGAACGGTCTTAGACTTGGTGCATTATTTGATTGCATTAAAAGTAAGAATTTAACGTGCTCTGATCTCACTGAAAGATTTAATTATTGCGAGCGAATATCACGGACCGTTTTTTTACGACCTTGGTATTGTAAAAAAACGGTCCTTGAAGCTTCAGTGCGCTAGGCTGGTGACAGAACGGTCCTAGACTTAGTGTATTATTTCATTGCATTAAGAGTGAGAATTTAACGTGCTCTGATCTTATTGAAAGATTTAATTATTGCGAGCGAATATCACGGACCGTTTTTTTACGGCCTCAGTACTGTAAAAAAACGGTCTTAAAGCTTTAGTGCGCAAGGCTGGCGACAGAACGGTCCTTGACTTGGTATTATTTCATGCCATTAAAAGTAAGAATTTAACGTGCCCTAATCTTACTGAAAGGTTTAATTATCGCGAGCCAATATCACGGACCGTTTTTTTTACGCCCTCAGTATTGTAAAAAAACAGTCCTAAAGCTTCAGTGCGCTAGGCTGGCAACAGAACGGACCTAAACTTGGTGTAAAATTTGATCGCATAAGAGTAAGAATTTAACGTGCTCTTATCTTACTGAAAGATTTAATTATTGCCAGCGAATATCACGGACCGTTTTTTTACGGCATCAGTGTTGTAGAAAAACGGTCCTAAAGCTTCCGTGCGCTAGGCTGGCAACAGAACGGTCCTAAACATGTGTTATAATTTCATTCCCATAGTAGTAACAATTCAACGTGCCCTGATCTTACTGAAGGATTTAATTATTGCGTACGAATTTCACGGACCGTTTTTACGGCCTTAGTACTGTAAAAACGTTCTAAAGCTCCAGTGCGCGAAGCTCGCGACAAAACGGTCCTAAACTTGTGTATTATTTTATTGCATTAATAGTAACAATTTAGCGTGCTCTAATCTTAATTAAAAGATTTAATTATTGCGAGCAAATTTCACGGACCGTTTTGTTACGGCTTCAGTGTTGTAAAAAAACGGCTCTAAAACTTTAGTGCCGAAGCTCACGACAGATCGGTCCTAAACGTGGTGTATTATTTCCTTCCACTGATGGTAACATTTTGACGTGCTCTAATCTTAACTAAAAGATTTAGTTATTGGGAGCAAATTTCACGGACCGTAGTTTTACGGCCTCAGTATTGTGAAAAAAACGGTCCTAAAGCTTCAGTGCGCTAGGCTGGCAACAGAAGGGTCCTAGACTTGGTGTATTATTTCATTCCGCTTATAGTAACAATTTAACGTGCTCTGACTGACTGAAAGATTTAATTATTGCGAGTGAATATCACGGACCGTTTTTTTACGGCCTTTGTACTGTAAAAAAACGGTCCTAAAGCTTCAGTGCGCTAAGCTCGAGACAGATCGGTCCTAAACTTGGTGTATTATTTCATTCCACTAATAGTAACAATTTAACGTGCTAATCTTAATTAAAAGATTTAATTATTGCGAGCAAATTTCACGGACCGTTTTTTTACGACCTCAGAATTGTAAGAAAACGGTCCTAGAGATTCTGTGAGCTAATTTCGTTACCAAAGGATCCCAAACTTGGTGTATTGTTTTATTGAACTTATAGAAAAATTAGTTATGTACTCTGATCTAAAGTGAAAGATTGAATTATGGCGAGCGAATGTCGCGGACCGTTTTTTTACGGCCTCAGTATTGTAAAAAAAATGGTCCTAAAGCTTTTGTGAGCTAAGCTCATGACCGAAGGGTCGTAAACTTGGTGCAGTATTTTAATACTGCACCAAGTTTACGACCCTTCGGTCATGAGCTTAGCTCACAAAAGCTTTAGGACCATTTTTTTTACAATACTGAGGCCGTAAAAAAACGGTCCGCGACATTCGCTCGCCATAATTCAATCTTTCACTTTAGATCAGAGTACATAACTAATTTTTCTATAAGTTCAATAAAACAATACACCAAGTTTGGGATCCTTTGGTAACGAAATTAGCTCACAGAATCTCTAGGACCGTTTTCTTACAATTCTGAGGTCGTAAAAAAACGGTCCGTGAAATTTGCTCGCAATAATTAAATCTTTTAATTAAGATTAGCACGTTAAATTGTTACTATTAGTGGAATGAAATAATACACCAAGTTTAGGACCGATCTGTCTCGAGCTTAGCGCACTGAAGCTTTAGGACCGTTTTTTTACAGTACAAAGGCCGTAAAAAAACGGTCCGTGATATTCACTCGCAATAATTAAATCTTTCAGTCAGTCAGAGCACGTTAAATTGTTACTATAAGCGGAATGAAATAATACACCAAGTCTAGGACCCTTCTGTTGCCAGCCTAGCGCACTGAAGCTTTAGGACCGTTTTTTTCACAATACTGAGGCCGTAAAACTACGGTCCGTGAAATTTGCTCCCAATAACTAAATCTTTTAGTTAAGATTAGAGCACGTCAAAATGTTACCATCAGTGGAAGGAAATAATACACCACGTTTAGGACCGATCTGTCGTGAGCTTCGGCACTAAAGTTTTAGAGCCGTTTTTTTACAACACTGAAGCCGTAACAAAACGGTCCGTGAAATTTGCTCGCAATAATTAAATCTTTTAATTAAGATTAGAGCACGCTAAATTGTTACTATTAATGCAATAAAATAATACACAAGTTTAGGACCGTTTTGTCGCGAGCTTCGCGCACTGGAGCTTTAGAACGTTTTTACAGTACTAAGGCCGTAAAAACGGTCCGTGATATTCGTACGCAATAATTAAATCCTTCAGTAAGATCAGGCACGTTGAATTGTTACTACTATGGGAATGAAATTATAAACCATGTTTAGGACCGTTCTGTTGCCAGCCTAGCGCACGGAAGCTTTAGGACCGTTTTTCTACAACACTGATGCCGTAAAAAAACGGTCCGTGATATTCGCTGGCAATAATTAAATCTTTCAGTAAGATAAGAGCACGTTAAATTCTTACTCTTATGCGATCAAATTTTACACCAAGTTTAGGTCCGTTCTGTTGCCAGCCTAGCGCACTGAAGCTTTAGGACTGTTTTTTTACAATACTGAGGGCGTAAAAAAAACGGTCCGTGATATTGGCTCGCGATAATTAAACCTTTCAGTAAGATTAGGGCACGTTAAATTCTTACTTTTAATGGCATGAAATAATACACCAAGTCAAGGACCGTTCTGTCGCCAGCCTTGCGCACTAAAGCTTTAAGACCGTTTTTTTACAGTACTGAGGCCGTAAAAAAACGGTCCGTGATATTCGCTCGCAATAATTAAATCTTTCAATAAGATCAGAGCACGTTAAATTCTCACTCTTAATGCAATGAAATAATACACTAAGTCTAGGACCGTTCTGTCACCAGCCTAGCGCACTGAAGCTTCAAGGACCGTTTTTTTACAATACCAAGGTCGTAAAAAAACGGTCCGTGATATTCGCTCGCAATAATTAAATCTTTCAGTGAGATCAGAGCACGTTAAATTCTTACTTTTAATGCAATCAAATAATGCACCAAGTCTAAGACCGTTCTCTTGCCAGCCTAGCGCACTGAAGCTTCAAAGACCGTTTTTTTACAATACCGAGGTCGTAAAAAAAACGGTCCGTGATATTCGCTCGCAATAATTAAATCTTTCAGTGAGATCAGAGCACGTTAAATTCTTACTTTTAATGCAATCAAATAATGCATCAAGTCTAAGACCGTTCTCTTGCCAGCCTAGCGCACTGAAGCTTCAAGGACCGTTTTTTTACAATACCGAGGTCGTAAAAAAACGGTCCGTGATATTCGCTCGCAATACTTAAATCTTTCAGTAAGATTAGAGCACGTTAAATTCTTACTCTTAATGCAATTAAATAATGTACCAAGTCTGGGAACGTTCTGTTGCCAGCCTAGCGCACTGAAGCTTTAGGACCGATTTTTTACAATACTGAGACCGTAAAAAAAACGGTCCGTAAAATTTTCTCGGAATAATTAAATCTTTCAATTAAGATCAGAGCATGTTAAATTGTTACTATTAGTGGAATGAAATAATGCACCAAGTCTAAGACCGTTCTGTTGCCAGCGTAGCGCACTGAAGCTTCAAAGACCGTTTTTTTACAATACCGAGGTCGTAAAAAAACGGTCCGTGATATTCGCTCGCAATAATTAAATCTTTCAGTGAGATCAGAGCACGTTAAATTCTTACTTTTAATGCAATCAAATAATGCATCAAGTCTAAGACCGTTCTCTTGCCAGCCTAGCGCACTGAAGCTTCAACGACCGTTTTTTTACAATACTGAGGTCGTAAAAAAACGGTCCGTGATATTCGCTCGCAATACTTAAATCTTTCAGTAAGATTAGAGCACGTTAAATTCTTACTCTTAATGCAATTAAATAATGTACCAAGTCTGGGAACGTTCTGTTGCCAGCCTAGCGCACTGAAGCTTTAGGACCGATTTTTTACAATACTGAGACCGTAAAAAAACGGTCCGTAAAATTTTCTCGGAATAATTAAATCTTTCAATTAAGATCAGAGCACGTTAAATTGTTACTATTAGTGGAATGAAATAATGCACCAAGTCTAAGACCGTTCTGTTGCCAGCGTAGCGCACTGAAGCTTCAAAGACCGTTTTTTTACAATACCAAGGTTGTAAAAAAACGGTCCGTGATATTCGCTCGCAATAATTAAATCTTTCAGTAAGATAAGAGCACGTTAAATTCTTGCAATCAAATAATACACTAAGTCTGGGAACGTTCTGTTGCCAGTCTGGCACACTGAAGCTTTAGGACTGATTTTTTACAATACTGAGACGGTAAAAAAACGGTCCGTAAAATTTTCTCGGAATAATTAAATCTTTCAATAAGATCAGAGCATGTTAAATTGTTACTATTAGTGGAATGAAATAATGCACCAAGTCTAAGACCGTTCTGTTGCCAGCGTAGCGCACTGAAGCTTCAAAGACCGTTTTTTTACAATACCGAGGTCGTAAAAAAACGGTCCGTGATATTCGCTCGCAATAATTAAATCTTTCAGTGAGATCAGAGCACGTTAAATTCTTACTTTTAATGCAATCAAATAATGCATCAAGTCTAAGACCGTTCTCTTGCCAGCCTAGCGCACTGAAGCTTCAACGACCGTTTTTTTACAATACTGAGGTCGTAAAAAAACGGTCCGTGATATTCGCTCGCAATACTTAAATCTTTCAGTAAGATTAGAGCACGTTAAATTCTTACTCTTAATGCAATTAAATAATGTACCAAGTCTGGGAACGTTCTGTTGCCAGCCTAGCGCACTGAAGCTTTAGGACCGATTTTTTACAATACTGAGACCGTAAAAAAACGGTCCGTAAAATTTTCTCGGAATAATTAAATCTTTCAATTAAGATCAGAGCACGTTAAATTGTTACTATTAGTGGAATGAAATAATGCACCAAGTCTAAGACCGTTCTGTTGCCAGCGTAGCGCACTGAAGCTTCAAAGACCGTTTTTTTTACAATACCAAGGTTGTAAAAAAACGGTCCGTGATATTCGCTCGCAATAATTAAATCTTTCAGTAAGATAAGAGCACGTTAAAATTCTTGCAATCAAATAATACACTAAGTCTGGGAACGTTCTGTTGCCAGTCTGGCACACTGAAGCTTTAGGACTGATTTTTTACAATACTGAGACGGTAAAAAAACGGTCCGTAAAATTCGTACGCAATAATTAAATGTTTCAATTAAGATCAGAGTACATTAATTTGTTGCTACATTGTATCAGTGCAATAAAATAATACACCAAGTTTGGGAACCTTCTGTCACGTCGAGCTTAGCGCACGGATGGCCTCGGTCTGTTTTCTTACACAGTTGAGGCCGTAAAAAAACGGTCCGTGCATGTTGCTAAAAAGAATTAGCTCTTTCGCTAAAGAACAGAGTACGTAAATTTGTTACGATTAGTACAATAAAATATTACGCCACGTTTAAGATCCTTCCGTCTCAAGCTCAACGCACCGAACCACTCGGACTGTTTTTTTACAAGTCTGCAGCTGTAACAACAAGAGTCCGTGACATTTCCCAAAATAGAAACTTTTTAAAAAAGCGAGGACATTTCAAGGTCAGCATTAAAACATTGGAAAAAAAGATAACACCATTTCTCAGATCTTTTCGTTTCAAGCTCGGGGCACAAGAGTTCTTGCACCGTTTTCTTACAGGACCCGGTGTAGCAGCAAACTAGGGAAAATACGGTCCATTACAAACGCTCGCAAGAACTAGGTCTTTCGATAACAAACTATATATCTTACATTCTTGATCATGACATTTAACCTTGATATCGATCCTTGGCAGTTTTCATATTCCAGTTAGAATCTTTATACTTATATAGTAGTAAAAAAGCTGTTTCCTTACGTAAAAAAACCGTTTTTTTACATAAAAAAAGCAGCTTTTTTATGTAAAAAGACAGCTTTTTTA
>JAHPZR010021966.1:7500-20597 GCA_019787425.1 Platygyra sinensis
TGATCAAGAACTCAGCTTTCTGTCTAAATCAAACTTAAAACGTTTATTTGCCCAACACAATGTATCGACTTAAGAATCCCAACTGGCGGGAGGCAGACCAGTTAGCTATTTAAAAGCGAAGCCGAGAAGTTGAACTCGGAGCTTCTGAGAACAACATCAGCTAGCAGTTAGAACGTTTGATCCCGCGATCTACGAATTTCAAATCCAGCGCCCTAACCACTCGACCACGCTGCCTCCCATAACAACATCCAGAAAAAAAAAATAAATAAATAAATAAATAGGCACGCAAAGCGTGCAAGAGTTATTTTCTGTGAATATAAGGTCGCTGGAGGTAGTGAACAATACTTGTCAGTCGATGTTGTTACCAGTCTGGTCCGTTAAAAGTGATTGGTCAGTAAAACCTTCATGGTATTGGTTACAAGACTCGTGCTAAGTTTATCATCGGTCACTGGTCGGTTTCGATCCATATATTATTAGTTGTTAGAAGTCCGTTTGTCGGTTTTGTTTTCGTCTTGGGTAAGTCGTTTGTAAGGCACCTGTACCTGTTGACATCGGTTACGAGGCTTTTGTTGTAAGTTAGTGTACCAGCTTTTGAGAGTCAGTCGTTGAATAATGCGTACAGCAAGTTCTCACTGAAACGCCTTTCATAATTTCAAGTGGTTTTTGACGCCAAAGTGGCAACAGAATAAGAACGTGCTGTTCCGTGACTCGACCTGTCAGTTGTGATTATCTGATAATTAGATTAGTTTTTGTTTATCCGTTAAATGATAATTGGTGTTTTGAGAAAATCTTTCTTCTTCCATTTTTTCTTAGATATTTATCTCCACCAGTGAAGAAATAGCACATCGTCCTTAAGTTTTCGAGAAAACAAGGGATCATGTTGTGTAACTTTACGAGAAAAACAAAAGTATCATGTTACAAACGTTCACTTGAAAAGTAAGATAGTCACGTTTTTACTAGTCAACGTATACTTGAATTTAGATATTTATCTCCTGCAGTGAAGAACAAGAAAGAGAAATAAGCTCTCTGACTCGTTTAAGCCTGATTTAATTAATTTGCAGTTTAACTTGGTGTCACGCAGTCTTCAAAGAACATTATTTTGAACAGTTTCCATACTTTTTTACCTTGAACAAAATAAGATCTCGGACTGAAACGAATATCATAAAATACCCATGAAGTAACCATATCAAACCGCTGCTGCAGACACCTAAAAGTTGCCCAAACATGTTAACTTCTTTTTTGTTTTAAAATATCCTGCGAACAAGAGGCCATAACTTGTAAGCTCTAATTGAATTTACTCCCATGTTTAAAAAAAAAAGTGTTAAGATACCATTTGTAACTTAAAGTAGCAATATCTCGCTTTGTTTGTTCAAACATTTCATGGGAACAAGTGGTGACGATTCGTCAGCTCTAATTGAATTTACTTCCTTGTGAAAAACAGAAGTGTCAAGTTACCATTTCTTACTAAAAGTAGCAAACATCTCGGGGAAACAAGTGCTCACGATTCGTCACCTCTAATTGAATTTACTCCCTTGAGAAAAACAAGGGTGTCAAATTACCCTTTGTGACTAAAAATAAAAATATCTCGTTATATTTGCATACAAGAAAAAAACAATTGTCACCTGCACTTATTTTGTATTCGTTAAAACTGTTTCAAATCTAAATAGTCTCGTCTCCTCTAAAACATGTCCTTTGAACTAGAAGCGACGATTCGTGACCACTACTTGAATTTACTCGTTGTGAAAAACAGAAGTATCGAGTTACCCTTTGTAACCTGAAATAAAATATCTTTTCCCATTTGTCTACTACTGACTCATGGACTACTTCAAAACGCAAAAGTCATCTCGTTCATAACTGGCCACCATTAGTAGTAGAGCGGCTAACACTCATTTAATTCAAAACCTTATATACTGGGAAAAGCTCACCCTTCATCGCATGCACGCTCGCAGTTATATCCCAAACACTATGTTTCTTTGACCGCCCACAAAATCCTCAGCCTGACCCACAGAAAATGTAGAGGTAAACCCAATATATGTATACTTCATCCTCTTTTACAGAAGAAAAACTGTGGCCGTTCTCAACTGCATCGGGATCAAATCTTCTCACATACCGTTTACCCATACAACACGATGTTTGATTGGTGTTTAATAGTAGATCCAATCTGATTGGTGTGATATACATCTCCCACTGATCCACTCACTGAACCACCCGTCCACAACATACCCGACGCGCCGATTAAGAGGTATTTTTATTTACAAAAAAATACCTAAAAAATCTCTCTTGATCTTAGGTTTCTTTTGTTTGTATAAATTGTTTTGAGGTAAGTTGTCCTCTAGGTGTTTTTTGGGTAACCGGGTAGTCTTTCGTTACTTTGCCGAAATTAATTCGTTGTATCGTCTAGTCAGGAAATCGGAAGCTTTCCACTGAACATTGCAAAGCTATATATTTGTTTCACTTAACCCGTTGCTCTCCTTGTAGTAGTATTCTCTTTAGAACAAAACCAATTTGCTCTAAACGCATGAGCAGAACCGTTAGGGTTCGTATGTATTAGGTGGAGAACACATTGCATATGGGATCACTCACAAATGTTGAGTGGTTTACCTTAGCGGCTTGTTGCTGGCGAGCGTTAGCGAGACAGCACACTATTCTTGTCAATAGGGGAAAAAATCCAAATTTTGTCGGATGTAAGACTCGAAGCTTGCGCAGTAGAGCATTATCAATCATGCGCAAATCACATGGCTGACATTTGCTATGTCTTTATTTGCTTTTGAAATCATTCATCAAGGTCACGATCGGAAAGAGATCAGTTTGTGTTTGGCTGTTTTTATAGATCAAACGCTTGAAAATTGAGATCATATTCCACTTGAGAATTTTACCACGATCTAAAAAGACTATCACAAAACAAGCAGACTCAGATGCGGTAAACAATCGTTTATTGCGCTAAAACCTTAGCATCTGAGAACCCGGGAGAGGCGAGTGGGGCGACAAGGAGTGTCAAGAATGAACTACTTACTCGATACAAAGTACTCAGTTAAAAGTGCTTATCTGTTACAAGCTATCTGTTACGGAAATTCCATGCATACATATTAATTAAACATTTTCAGCGTGTAAATTAGCGGGCGTTAAATGACAAGCCTGTGGATCAGCGATCTCAGACAACTTATAGGGAACTAAATTGGATAATCGCGAGAACGAAAAGAAAGCTACTAAAAATAAAGCGCGCATACAAACATGCAAATGATTGTTGAAATCGAATTGACTATACAATTTAAAAAGAGTCTCAATTGTTATCGGTTCTTTCCGGGCTACACAGTCTCCCAAAATCCGACGCACGGCTCGTTTGGCAAGGTTAACACTATAATCTTCAAGGAAAGCGAGACTGGGGCCAAACGAACGATTGATGTGGGTGATTATTCCTAAATAATTAACCATGTGGGTTATACAAATCAGTGCTTGCTGTAGTAATTTTTACAACTCATCCAACTAAAACCTACTCTCCGGCTACACTCAAGGTTGACACCCTTTTTCAAACCCATTCACTGTTTAATTAAATCCCCACCACTTTATACCCCTTCGCCAGCACTCACTTTCAGATTGAAATTACTAGTTTATTTCTAGTCTTAATTGCGTCTGTAAGAGAGACCAAAAAGTTCCCGAGTTAGTGGCTTTAATATAATATTTTGCGAATTGTAAATTTGCGACAAAAGAAACCAGGATAGTTCTCAAATATTGCTGAAAACTTCACGGCACCTAATAGAAGCCCAAATTAATTTACTCAGACTTTGAGGAAATTAACTCACTCACCGATTCAGGATAATATCGGCCAAGTGGTGCTGTTTACAGTCAATGAGGGTCGTGAGGGGAAGGCGGGAGGGAGGGTGGGGGGGGGGTAGAGTTTCTATGTCAGTTCCGTCTTTCTGCACCAAGATGTAACTCATGGCTTTGATGTGTTTGTCTTCATTGTCAGGACTCACAAAAGCAGCTTTTCCTTGTTACAGTTGTTTTGCAAAGAGGCCTGTGAACCAGAGGTTCCCTTCATACAAGAAGTTTCAGGCGCATGAATTTCTCCGTTTTTAGATACAGATGAACTAAAAATGGCTTTACGGCCCGAAAAGTTTCCGGGGCATTTGAGAAACGGGTCCCAGGTCAGCTTATGAGATAATAATTATCATTATTCATTCAAAATATTTCCCCGTTTCTGATTGGCTAAAACCACACGCATACTTCGCCATAACCAGCAGCTATTGACCAAATATTGAACCAATGACGTCAAAAGTGCAGCCCGCTGCGAATTATTGAACCGATGACGTCAAAATGACTTCAAAAGTGCAGCCCGCTGCGGATTATTGAACCGTTAAACGAGAAAACCCGGGGACGAGGTTGTGTTATTTTGGGGGGAGCGAAATGTCGAAACTCCTTTCAGAACGGGGAAATATTTTGAATATATAATAAAGCAATTATTGAATTCGGCTTTCGTAGGATATTTAACAATTATTCCATGAGCGCGCGTTGGATATGAGATGATAGATAGCCAACGAGGCGCGTAGCGCCGAGTTGGCTATAATCATCTCATATCCAACAAACGCGAGTGGAATAATGTTTTATTAAAAACGCCCCCAAAATATAGAAAACTAGACTACAACTAAAACGAAAAGGCCCAAAAAATCACGCATACGCTCGCCATTTTTCTAGATCATGGTATAATGGCTCATATACCATGATGGCTTAGCCAATGAAAACTCTCGAATTGCATTATCCAATGATCCAGTTTTTAATAAGAAGAATTATATAATAACCAAATCAATGCGCGCGCTCTGATTGGTCAATCAGCTGTGGGTTATTGTGCCGGTAAACCCACGGAAAAATCGCGCGTCTTCTGAATTATTATACAAAAGCAATAGACCACAAGTTTTGTAATGGTAATAGGACTGAGTGGAGTCCAATTCGGTCTGTAATCACACGAGTGATAACAAAATCGGACGACCGCGCAGCGGGAGTCCGATTTGTTTATCACGAGTATGATTACAGACAGAATTGGACGACACGAAGTCTTATTACCAATTAATCATAAAAATTACAATTTCCGAGGAAAGAAGAATAGCAAAGGGAAAATTTGCATTTAATGTCGCTCTGAAATCGAAAACAGTCAAAATGGATTTGCTGGTTGCCCAGTGACGAGCGAAAAACAAGTCTTATGTCAGACAAAAACGCAACCACGCATGAGAAAAGCTTCAACTGCGCAGAACTTTGCGGAATTTGGTTAAAATATTCCGAACGGTTGCCAGGGCAGTTTTTCCAGCAAGATTCAAGGTTTTTAAGCTGAGTCAATAGACAGCCCACTTCAAGTTGTAAACATCAGAGCCAGAGTCAATTATGATTCTTCGTTTCCTTGGCTTTTTGGGACGGGGATTGCTGGTGTTTTTTAATCACACTGAACTGTTTATTGAAAATTTAAAATGGCGCCGAGGGATTTTTGTAGCCATGCTGTATTTGGACGACGGCATACCGGTGAATTCTGCCACATTCGCTGATGAAGAAACTTGGTTTGAACTGATTGGAACTGCTGGTCGAACATTCTCCTACAGCTGGTGGATTTGCTGAAGATGCAGGCACCGAACTGTGCAAAGGGAATGTCGAAGAAATCGCAGATATCGAGCGCGAGCTGGATTGTACAGGCACGTAACCGCTAGCAATGTGAAACAATTCTCGTCTTTCACTGGCAGCTAAAATGCATTAATGTTTTTGGCTTTACAACGTTCTACCTATGCGGCCATCCATGATTTAGTTGCTCGAGCGATGTTTTTGGAGGCTGTGGTTTTACTATTATTTATTTCTGAAATTTCTCCGTCTGATACAAGGGGAAAACTTGGCTTGGTCTACTGTCATTGTTCCTGTATTTTGATTTTGTTGAACAAAATGAGGATTTTCGAGGGAGGAAATACTAGCGTACTGTGCAGTGGCATTACAGCCGGGTGGATGTTTACCTCCGTTTGCCGCGGTTGTTGCGAAGCGATGAACAATGCTGTGGATGGCTGAACTTCATCTGAACATGTTAACATATCCACAAAGGAACTCGTCTGGATAGTTCGCATAAACATTTGTGCCATAGGATAAAATAAATCACTATGTCTTCTAAAACATAATCATTGTTCAAGGGGAAAAAATTCTCCATTTTGAAGAAAGCCCCAATTTAATAGTTTGTGCACTTGTTTCTATGGTGATTGAAACCAAGGTTGTGATTGGTTGATTTAAACCACAACTTTAAATGTGATTGGTTAATTTTAACTACATCTTTGAATGTGATTGGCTTATTGAACTGTCCGATAACAAACTGTCCGATAACAAGGTGTCCGATAACAAACTGTCCGATAACAGCTTGACAAGTGAATTAGTGGGAAATAGGAGTTTTTTTAAACCAATCACAATCGAGGAAATGGTAATTTTTATGATTATATGAGTTATAGGCTGATAAACCACTTGGGATGTTGGTAGAACTCTCGAAGAATTCGTAAACCACTCGCCTGTGGCTCGCGGTTTACAAATTCTTCTCGTGTTCCACCAACATCTCGCGTGGTTTATTAGCTTATAACCCACAGAAACTTGTGGTCTATTGCTTAATTCTGCAGATCTTGGAGGGTGTTATCCACCTCGGCCTTCGGCCTCTGTGGATAACACCCTCCTTGATCTGCAGAATTCTTCATATCCTACTCAGCCTCATTCAATAATTGCTAAATCTGCAAAATTACGTTTCTCAACGAACTCCATGTTTATTGGTATTTCCTTTAATTTATTTTCAGCTCCCGCTAAGGTACAGCCAGCTGATTCAGTATTTTTTTTTTATTACGGGACTTAAGTTCTGTCTTTATTATGACAATTTTTGCTTGGAGTCACTCAAAAATTGTTAGTTTAATGATATTGCTTAAAATTGTTCAACAAACTCCAGAGGACAAAGTTTATGGCATCAGAATCCGAGACTGATATTAGGAATTTTAATAGGCCATTTTAATGAGTCACCTTGCGCCTCTGTTCAAAACGAGTCCCAAGGTGGTGTAAAAGCTTTCATATATGAAAATGAATTTGATTTGCATAAAAATGAACCCAGTCTAGGTGGAGAACATTTTCATATGCACGGTGTTGCACAATTTGAGTTTCTGGAAGCTTTACGGGGAACGCTTTCTCTTACATTTTTAATTGCCTTTTCATTGCATCTGCTTTTAGTGTCACTACGTGTATCGCGACCATGGCATGGCATCTCTCTATCTATACAGTACGTGATTTTTGAGACCTGAGTCCTCCGAATGGTTAGAGTCGTCTATGCAGAGTAACTTATAGGTATAAGATTTGCAACCGGTGGAGCCTTGACTGGTTCCTGATTTTGAAATGCTCTCTTGAAACACCGGTTTCTAGTGTAAGAACAGGTTATTAAAAAAGTGTCTTACTTGCTAATTTTCGTGATTCTAGAAAACGAAATCTTTATATCCGTGTTCCGTGATCATCTATTTTTTCCGTTCCTGAACCGTGAGAGAGATCCCCCTAAAAAACCGTAATAGGAGCCCAATTCTACCGGACGTTACTATGCAGAGCCGATCCGATTACACTAAAATCGTTTGAATTATCCCGTTTATCACATACGGGGCAAAATTACTGAATGCTGATTGGCTGAGACAGAGGGCATTTTTTCTTAATCACGAGGGCACTTTTGGTAATCAAGAGGGCATGATTACTTGATGCTGATTGGCTGAGCACCCCTGCATTAAGTTGGTTTCCCGCTCCAAACAGATTTTGAAAACGAATTTCAGAAACGCATCGCTTCTGAGTTTGATCTAAACACGGTTATTTCATCTCAACGTGAAAGAGAATCAACATGCAACAAAGCGCAGTCTTTTGGTGGAAAAGCAAAAGGATTTTTCCGACTAAAAATCCATTGATTCGCAGCCTGAAAAACGTTTGAGTGGGGACGGCTGGTGTTGCACGAAGCATAGAATTGCAGAACTTCATGGCCGCCAAACTGAAAGTTAATTTCTTCGTTTTACTTCTGGTCGCCTTATTAGTATTACAGCTCACCTTATCGGCGTAAAAACAGCGTAAATTGTGTTGGCACGTAAAGTTTTCACAGTGGAAAGGACAGTTTTGGATTCAAGAAGTTATTAGAGCTTGGTTGGACACTTGTTTACTTCATTCATCCATCGATCAAGTAGTTTCCCGCCGTTGCAAGCTTCGCAAAACAGGTGAATAGAAGTTAGATTGCTTAAAGTTTTGTTTGTAAAGAAATTGCTTTGAGTGAATTGAACTTGCTGTGTTTTTCTTACAATTATAGTAGGCTTTCCACATGCTACTGCTAGCCTGTTAAATAATGACAACCGGCAAACCTGTTTACGCGACGGCAGGACCTTGAAAGTTGTCCTTTGTACAAAATTTTGCCCTTTATGTGATAAACAAGTAATCGCAAGTGCTCTCGGGCAATTAAGGATTAATTTCACTTGTATTTTCAAAGTTTTCCAAATTGCCCTCGTCGCTTCGCCACTCGGGCAATTTTGTGAAAACTTTGAAAATACTCGTGAAATTAATCCTTAATTGCCCTCGGCCCCATGCGATTACATATACAAATCGGGAAGCATGCAAATTTAAGTCCACAAACTTCTTCATTCATTTAAATGAGTAACAAACAAACAAACAAACAAACAAATAAATAAATAAGTAAATAAATAAGCAAGTAACTGCACGAAAAGTCGACCAGAGTGACTGTGACTGCATGGCGGCGTTGGGATGGAAACAGGCTACCATTATTAACCTTAACTACATATGGACATACTACATATGGACAATTAGGAAGTAACACTTCCCGTGCTTTTGGACCTTAGTGCCGCGTATGACGAGATCGAGCATGCCATTCTCCTAAACGTCCTCGAAGGATATTTTGGAGTCAGTCGCATCGCCTCAAAATGGTTTGATTCGTTTGTATCTGATCACAACAGCGTGTTCTAATCAGTGGCAAAGCTTCGGATGATTTTATTCTCAACAACGCCACCAAGCTTGCAAATGAGTTTGCTTCCTTTGTAACAAAAATCGAACTCATCAAAGAAGATCTAAACAAGATTCACGTCCAAGAACCCCCGCTTCTAGCAGTAAATGCTGTTGAGAAATTACATCATTTTTCAGCTGTATCATTGAAGACGTCTCCCAAAATCATCCGTGAATTCACCAATGCATCTAGTCAACTTGATCCTGTTCCAACATGGCTACTGAAGTCCTGTCTTGATGCACTGGTCCCTTTCATCACCGAGATGGTTAATATGTCTCTTGTTACTGGCCTCGTTCCTGACAACTGGAAAGCTGCGCTTGTTATTCCTTTACTGAGGAAGCGCGGCCTTGATTTGGTTCTTAAAAACTTTCGCCCTGTCAGTAATCTTCCTTTTATATCTCTAAAGTTGTGGGAAAGGCTGCACTTCAGCAACGGCTCGACCACTAGCACTGTGAAAATCATGCGCCACTTCCCAAATTTCAATACGGTTTACGTAAGTTTCACTCAACGTAAACTGCTCTATGAAATTACAGAATGATATTTTATTACATATGGACAATCAGGAAGTAACACTTTTCGTGCTTTTGGAGTTTAGTGCCGCGTTTGACACGGTCGAGCATTCCATTCTCCTAAACGTCCTCAAAGGAGATTTTGAAGTCAGTGGCACCACCTCAAAATGGTTTGATTCGTTTGTATCTGATTACAAGCAGCGTGTTCTAATCAGTGGCAAAGCTTCCGATGATTTTATTCACAATTGTGGGGTTCGTCAAGGCAGCTCCATGGGGCCTGCACCTTCCCTCCGCCCATGGTTATTCAGATGACACCCAACTCTACTTCTCCTTTCGACCTATGTCCCTGGAATCTCAAGTTGAGTCAATCAATGTTCTGGAGAGCTGTATCTCTGGTTTATGCCCAATCGCTCAATGATTAATGACATAAAAACAGAATTTCTTATTATCCGCTCTCGTCATCAGCTGCCAAAGACGACAATCGATTCTATCGTCGTTAACCTGTGTACAGCCGCCCCTCCCCGATTTTTTTTGACGGGAGGGGCGGCTGTACACAGGCTAATCATCTTTGGTGAATCTAGCATTAAATCCTCAGAAAGCGCTCGAAATCTTGGATCGTGGTTTGATGCTCAAATGCGTAGGAATGTGCACAGTGGGTAACACCTGTAGCAAAGCTTTTCATGGTCCGTACAAAACAAGACATATTAGGAAATTCCTTAATACTAACACGAGAAAGACATTGGTCCATGCATTTGTATCCTCTCACCTTGACTAATGCAATGCACTTCTCTTTGGCTTACCTAAATATCAACTCGATCGCCTTCAGAAAGTTCAGAACGAAGCCGCTAGAGTTATTCTTCAATTGTCAAAGTTTGACCATATCACGCCCGCTTTTTTTGACTTACCCTGGCTCCCTATAAAGTTCAGAGTCCAGTTCAAACTGCTTCTAATTGTCTACAAGTCTTTACATAACCAAGCTCCAGATGATATTAACGATCTTCTGTCTCTGAAAACCGAATCTTACTATTCTCTTCGCTCCTCCGGACAGTTCCTTTTTAACTGAGGAAATTTCGTCAAATCAGCCATTTTCGTCACTGCCTGCATTTCTGGACATAAGTGCGATGTTTAGGTCATTTATAACATGTATAATATTTATAGTAGAAGAGAAGTAAGAACTCTTAGAAAGACCTGGCGGAGGACAGAAAAAAGAAGGGAGAAGACAGGTAGGATAGAATGACTGGATCATCAGGAGAGCGATAGGCACCCCCCCCCCCCCCCCCCCCCCACCCTAACCCGTTGGCCAGGGAAGGAGCAAGAATAATTGACAACAAACTGATTTTTCCAAAATGTCCTGCGGCTATTTTGACAAATTACTTCTGATCTCGTTAATTACTTGTCGCTTCGACAGTGCTATTCTATTTGTCTTGAACAAAATCTGCTTGTAGTAACTACTCAATAAAACTACGTCAAGAACAAGATATTTGAGAACGCAGATAAGGAGAGTTAAAACTTGAGTTATCAGAAAGTTGAAGCAGTTCTCATAGTTATCTGACGTGAACATTGTAACAAGAAGAAAACCTTTGAGTCATTTCTCCATTCCTTGAACTATATTTATGCTTAAAAGTTAGATACGCCATGACTTAAAATGCTTAAAACAGTTTTTCTTATTTTCCTTGTCATTGCACCAAGATGTAACACATGGCTTTGATGTGTTTGTCTCCATTATCTGGTAACCATGACGCTTCGTTTCCACACGTGCTGGAGTTATCAGGATTCCCTCCAGTACCAAACCCGATTCTGGAGTCACAAGTCAAGCAGTTATTTTCCTGATTAGCAACGATACCAATGCGTGTTCTCGAATGGTCTCTATCGGACAGGACATTGAACCCTTCCCTGTTACAGTTGAGCTGCAAGGAGGCATCTGAACCAATCAGCGTTTTCCACTTGTTTCGGCCCAGTGAGGTGTTGCGGTATTGTCCATCAGCGATCAGTGAGTACAGAGAGTTTGCCTGCTTGTTGATGACAGTGAAGTTGATCTGTTGGCCGATCTTCATACCAAGACAAATCTTGGAGAAGGATGTGTTCCAGTAGGTCGGTAACTTGGTCTCGCGTGTGTCAAACCCAGTCTCTCCTCCACGAAGTTTGTATTTGATTTTATTGCTCCAAAGCGACGAGCTATAATGAAAGGTTTTCTGCGGAATCATGTGGTAAAAGAAAAAAAGATTTAACTTTCCAAACACTACTTCTGGTAAATTAAATTACAAGACTTGAGGTGAATAAATTGTTTTTAGATTTTAAGAATTGTTTAAAAGGGTTGGTCTAGAGTACAAACAAATGTGAGTGGAGAACAACGTATAACCGGTTAGCTCAGTTGGTAGAGCACCGGACTGCTGTGCGGGAGGTCGCAGATTCAAACCTCGACCGGACCAACACTCGGGGTCTTTAAATAACTAAGGAGAAAGTGCTGCCTTTGTAATGACATCTACAAATGGTTAGACTTTCAAGTCTTCTCGGATAAGGACGATAAACCGTAGGCCCCGTCTCCCAGTACTGGTGTGGGACGTTAAAGAGCCCACACACTGTTCGAAAAGAGTAGGAGACGTTGTCCCTGGTGTGATGGTTTATCACTTATTCTGTTCTGGGGCACCTGTGTATCCTACTCATGATTCTCCCTTTAAGATTGTGAACTGCGTGGCTGCAATTTGCGCCTAAATAAGCAGTCTGGCAAAGTCCCCCACAAAGTGTTTTAAAGCGCTTTGAGCATCAGGATAAAGCGCTATATAAATGCCGCATTTTTTAATTTTTTTTTATTAGTGCGTGAGGACAACTGTTCTAAACTTAGTTTTGAAACCTCTGGCTTGCACTTTCAAGGTACTGTCGAACCTCAACGTTGGGCGTGGTTCAGTTTTCAGTTATGTTTATCAAGTACAAAAAATGTAAGTGGAGAACAAATAGAGAAATGATGGTTATAATTCGGTCTATAGCGTTAACTACTTCCAAAGAAACATTTATGTTTCCAAATTTCCATTCTTTAAACGTCCAACTTCAAATCTTCCCGGCCATTTGATAGATGTATAAATCAAAAGAAAATCACCCATGCAGGGACGGCAATAGAGGTCTTAATCACAGTGTATAGCAAACAATTATTACCGGGCTTTGGCCGCTGGCCGCCATGCATATAAAGGTAGTCCGCTTAATAGAGGTTCCACTGTACCTCGTTGCCGTCAATCTTCATGACTGGCGTCCATCCTCCATCTCCACATCCAAAATCTCCCATGTGACAGAGAACAGACATTGGTTTTGAGTCAACTTGGAGCGTAACCAGCTGACTTGTCCTCGATCTGTTGAATATAAAAATACTGGTAAACAGAAGACGACCGGAGTGATTTACAATTGCCAAAGTATTGAAACTCGCGCTGAGCATAAACAGTAATCCTCCAGAGCGTTGTTGGAGACCATATGGTACAAAACTAGATTTTTGACCTAGCAGGATTGGAGCTCACGACCTCGGAATTAGCTCGCCGTTGCCATACCGACTGAGCGACAAGACCAGACAAAAGCAGATT
>JAHPZR010021968.1:0-18230 GCA_019787425.1 Platygyra sinensis
GGCCATCGTATGGACAAGCTAGTGCAGAAATACCACTTGAAGACACTCCGCAGTTTCACAGTCAAAACCATGAACGAAGGTGAGCGAGATCAATGCACTCTCAGATACCTTTTTGATGAAACTTTCAATTATAAGCTGCTAACTATATTATAAGTAAGCTTCAAGTTATTCTTGGTGTAAGCTTACAATCTGAAGCACAGAGTGCAATACTATCTTAACAAGCTTTTAAGAAGATCAATTTACGCATTGATTTTAATTCATTGCGCTGTAAAAAATCACTTGATCATGATTCAAATCTTGAAGGTTTTTTGGAAGATTTCAAAATATAGATAAATAAGTAATTTTATTAAGCTTATTATGAAGTTAAGCTTAAATCTTAGGTGTTACTGGTATGTCCTACACGAGAAAACCTGTTGTGATTTAAATTTTGGTAATGAAGAATTTGTTTGATTGAACTAAATCTATTGATACAGGAGTGAACTATGACAGAAGCTTATTTTAAATATTAGGAAATATTTTAATGAAAGTGTTTATTTTTGTTCTATGCAAACAACATCCTAATAATAACAGCCTCCATACAGAAAATTTTTAATGATTTTTAATGTAAGGGACCATTGAAGATACCTATAAACACAACAGTTGCTTTCCACATTTGAAACAGTTCAATTTATGTATGGAAGCAATTTCCCCAAATGACCCAGACCTTGAGTTAGGGTGGGGGGGAGGGTTGCTTGCCCTGCTGGCTTTTCTTCCTTCTATGACTTTTTAATTTTTTACCCAAAATAGGAGGGCTAGGTTCCTACCTAGATCTGCCACTGTGCTTCAACCGTTGGAGAGACTATTCAGAGTACCTCCGAATGTTTCATGTAATATATCAAACATGACAGACAGTGTTTCATCAGGATATCCAAACACCGAGAAGAGAGTTAAAAATACGATGAGCAGCAGAGTATTTTTGACGAAATTCAAGGTGTTTGCATAGCCGATGAAACACTGTCTCCAGTGTTTGATATATCTTCTTAATCAAAACAAAAACTAAGGAGTAAATGGAGAAGTAAAATTGTCAAACTTCCTTCACAGTTGTGATTTTCTCTGTTTTAATTTGCTAAATTATTAATGAGTTTGAGAAGGACAGATCATAAAACCTATGCAGAACTTTACCTCAGGGGTATCTTTTTTAGGAGGTTGGGATTGGGTAGGATGGTTGAACTTTGTAAGGGATGTTACTGTATGTCCTTTTTTTGGTTCTCACACCTGCATATATATCATATACAAATCTACCTTAAATCAGTAAATCAATAAATAAATAAATAAATAAATAAATAAACAGGATATGGTTTTGCACTTTAGTCTTGAATTGGATATGTCTTTTAGAAGAAGCTACTTTTTCTATCAATACGGATAAGACCGTCAACAAAAGCCCTTTACAATGCCTCTAAGACAAGTCTGAACTAGGGAACTAACAATAATTTTATAATTTGCAAATTAAAGCAGGTCTGAAACAGATTGGGATTTAAGGTGGCTCAATAGGGTTATGCAAGATAACAAAGCGCGTGCCAGTGGCCTCAATCTAAAGTTAATATTCTCATTCTTTTTGCTATTTTCCTAATCAAAGCTACTGAAACATAACAAACAAGGGCCAAAATTTGCTGTTCAACAGTCACCTCCCATATCAAGGCTTTTAGTCTCAAATTAAAACTACTCAAACATCGCCATTTTTTGACGTCTGTTCGGCTTTGATTTCAATTTTCTTCAATTTCCTCCGGTAAAATTTTCTGATATGCTCAAACCGGGTAGAGTCTGGCAAGAAGAAACTTTTAAAATCGAAAAAAGTAGGGGTTGTCAAGGTAGTTTTTTCGTTTTTAGCATTTTTGTGTTTTTTGGCTGAGCGGAAACCTTGTCTTACAAATTTTTCTGATAAATTGAAAGCAAGGAAAGCTAATAAGGAATAACTTCTCTGCCAAATCTTAAGGAATTTCACCGAAGGAAATTCGAGAAATCTGATAAGGATTTTTCTATTTTTTCACCTCAATGGCAGTTACATCAATAGGAACTCGCCAAGATCGCTATGTGAGCATGTGCGAATTTTCGAACCACGCAATTTTGTCGATGAGCGACTCGACAATGGCGGTCTCATCAAAATAGACACAAGACCTTTCCGTCCAAATCATTTTCTTTACGTTTTGTTTTAAATGGTTTCTCTGTTTCTACTTCTGGGCTGTAATTTGAGCTATATTGTTAACTTGTTCGCTGCTTTGCATGAGCTTGCGTCAGCTAGCGTGCACACATTATTAAAGCTCGCATCATCGGTGCGCGTGCTCTTAAAACCCTATTGAGCCACCTTAAGGAACAGGTCTTAAATAGGGTGTTTTATTATCCAACTGCACTTCGCAGAGTACAAATAACGCTTAAGACGAGTACAAATATCACGCGGTATTTGTGCTCCAGAGGACCGGTTAAACAGGTTTCCTGTCGTTGACCAATCAGTTAGCTGGATTTCCCGCGCCAATTCCATTCTGCTTCACATACTTCTATCGCGCATTCCCTGTAAATTAATACGCACGAAATTCGCTCGCATGAACATACCAATTTGGCATGTTGGATAATAAATCTCTTATTAGACGTTTTGTTGTGTAGTATCGCTGAGAATTTTTACTCGATGTTTGTATTTTGACTCGCCCTTCGGGCTCGCCAAAATACACCACAGCTCGTAAAAATACTCAGCGATACTACGCAACAAAACGTCTAATAAGGTATATGAATTTTTGATAAGGGTGTAAGTAGGGTAGGGAAAATTGCAGATTTTGGTTTTAAATAGGGTAACGGTTTTTGGAAGTGGGCTGTATATATAACCCACCCAATTTTTCCAGGAGTATCCCCCTGACCATTTTCTGACATTCAGCTGTAATATCTTAAGTTGGTTCAATGCTCGGGGCTAAAAAAGTTACTAGTTTTGCTTTGTCCTCATGGTATTGGTAGTGCTGTTCAGATGAGATCTGTTTATAAATTTATTTCTCAAACTCATTAATGATTCAATAAGTTAAAACAAAGAAAATCACAACCGTGGAGGAGGTTTGGATATCCGGTCTTAATTAGCATAGATTTTGACAACTTCTCTGTTTACTGCTTACTTTTCGTTTCGATTGAGAAGATGTATCAAACACTCGAGACAGTGTTTCATCGGCTATCCAAACACCTCAAATTTTTCGTCAAAAATACTCTGCTGCGCATCGTCTTTTCAACTCTCTTCTCGGTGTTTGGCTATCCCGACGAGACACTGTCCCTGGTGTTTGAAACTGGAAACCAAATTCATCAATATTCAACAAGATACTCTGATTATTACCGACCTCATACCTGTAGAACAAATATTAAAAAATTTTCGATCTTGTTTCAAGGTCCTAGAATATGGAATTTGTTACCAAGCGACATCAAAAATGCCCCGTCTTTTAGTATATTCAGGCGTATGATCAAACCATTTTTAAGGGTCAGACAGAATGCAAATACCTTAACACCTTATATCTATCTTTTTCCTCTCAACACACTTATATTATGTACCTAAATAATCGACTTTTCTTTATTTCTTAAAATGCCGCCTAGTATTAAATTGCCCATGGGGGAAAATCTATCTTCCTCATAAGCTTGCTTCTGGAGATTTCCCCTCCACAGTCACTTCTCCCAAGTAATCTATAGATTTTAAATTTAACATTAATTAACCTATTTATTATCGTTTTTATTATCCTTGTATTTCATTGTGTGTGGCAAAAGTAAAAATAAAATAAATAAAATTTGATGTATTACTTATTTACCCTGCAAGTAGCCTCTCCAACAGGATTCAAGGGTGGAGAACATACTATACAACATTACTGTTACGTCATTTTCATGTGGCACACAAAATCAATTTCTTTAATTGTTATGTCACTCCTTTTAGCCATTTACTTGCACACTTAGCTGACAGAATGGATCTAGATGGGGAAGGATTAAGGTACTTGTTAATCTTAACCTCACATACACTTCTAAATAGATATAGAACAGTACTTACTATGGTAATTTCTATTTTATTTCTCTTCGCTCAGGCAAATAAATCAGAGAACATTTCTATTTATAAGTAGAGGAGCCAAATAATACAACAAATATTGGAGGGGCTGCCAGCAATAATTGAGTTTATTTACAAGAATCTGAGTCATGCTGAATACAGGTTACAAAGCCAGAGAATATAAGAAAATGTCATACACTATTGCAAACAATGATATTTACAATAAGGAAAACAGCACCTCGAGTACACTGGTCAGTGTCAAGTGGTGTGATATTCACAAGGAGTGGTATTTAAATGTCTGATTATCCTAATGAAACACCTGAAAGAAATACATTTATGAAGAATACAAGATTGACTAAAGGAAGCTCAGGTTATTTATCCTTGCAAGTTAAAGCTCATTTATATGCTATTTCAAGTTGATCTTTTAGCTTGAATCAACTGTCAGCCACTTTGGCAATGCAGTTGCTACTATAACTAAGCCAAATTTTACTCCAATGACAGAAAGACATAATATTATTTGTTCATCATGACATTGTGTATCTCTTTATGGGAAAATCTGTATCAGATCAAGGTTTTTCATTTACTTCTATTCTGTAGTGCACATGATCATTTTGCAATTTTGCTCCCATTCATTTCCTAACACTGTGTATTGTAACAACTCTACTTGTTAGGCATATTCAGAAACACCTTAGTGAAGTAACTGGAGAATTGGAACAAAACCAAGATGTAAAAGATGTTGCAGCTGGTGACAATGATAAAGGTGCATTTTTATTTTATTGTACATGTATTTTTAAGTTGTTTGTTCCTGTTTACTATTAGCATGATCTGCGTTCAGCACATGGAAAATTTGACCTTTCCAATGGGAAGAGATTATTATGCAAGGCCTTTTGATAAAATTTATGTACTAGATCTTCTGTTATTATTATCTACGGACCCCTCTGGAATTATTCCTTTTTAAAATTGCAAGAGGAAAGGCACTTTCAGGACAACAAAATGTTAAGAAACAAGCTAAGGACAAAGGAATCTGTCAGGTGAAACATACAGATTTCACACAACTTAATTTATGTAGCTTGTATAATCTTAGTTTATGAATTAATTAATTTATTTATTTATTTATTTTTATAATGTATTTATTTATTCATTTATTCTTTCATTTATTTATTATCAACAGGCATATTTTATTTTTTCAAGTTACATGATTATGATGATAACCAAAAGCTTGATGGACTAGAATGGATGAAGGCTCTTACAGATTTTCACCAAGAAGATAATGACAAAGGCGACTTTAAGGAAGGAGGTCGTGTGTTCCTTGAGCATGAGGCAGAAGCTATCATAGATGAACTACTAACAAAACATGACGTGGATGATGATGGTATGATTGACTTTTTTGAACTGATGAACTCAAGAGTTGAGTCTTTGATGACAGATTTAGACAAACCTGTACCAGGAGAAGATGGAGGTGAACAACAGCAACAACAAAATGTGGAAGAACAGTCATCACTGGAGCAAGAATTCAAACAACTTCAACAAGGTCAACAGCCTTTGCAGCATGATCAGCCACAACATAAAAATGAACCACAGGACAACCAACAAGAACGCAGTCAACAAGAGCCCAAATCTGAAGAACTGCGAGGTGATCAAGAACAGCAAGACAATCAGAAGCAACATGAACCTTCTTTAGATGATGAATATAAACAACAACAACATCATCAACAGGAAGACCAACAGCAAATACAAAATCAACAAGAACATAATCCTGATGAACTACAAAGTGATCAAGAGGACCAAGATAATCAACAGCAACATGAACCTTCTTTAGATGATGAATATAAACAACAACAACAACAACAGGTAGATCAACAACAAATACAAAATCAACAAGAGCATAATCCTGATGAACCACAAGGTGATCAAGAGGACCAAGATAATCAACAGCGACATGAGCCTTCTTTACAGGGACTAGAAAGTAAAAAGTGCGTTTGCGACGAGAATCAACGGCCGAATTCTGTCAACTGCGTGTCAATAATCGAGGCATCCCAACATTAGCTTCTAATTCCAATTGTGTAATTGGAAATTGTCTACGTGGATGACACCAAACAAAGGGTAAACAGTTGCCTAGAGCAATCAAATAGCCCTGAAGTATTCATTTTCATACGGACCGCGCACAGCCAATCGGTTTACAAGGAGAACTTCCAAGCACTTTGAACAACTGGAATTCTTCCCGACCCCTTCCCCCTTCAAATCTCGTCTTCCTTAACAATTCAGGCAAAAAATGTCAAAACTACGGCAGCTCTGAAGAGATTGAGCAGCGTAGATATCGGGATAAGTTGTTCTCGAGATGACAACTGGAAAGGAAATGGATATTACGGGCAAGACAGAAGCAAGAGAAAGATTCCCGGCGGGGGAGGTCATGGGAATGTCCATTTCGGACGCTAAAACGTTGCGTGACAAATTTTTCGTGACGACCGAGAGGAGCGGAGCGGGGGAGCGGGGCGGGTGTGGAGTGAGGGGTGGTATGATTACTCTCTTAGTCTATGAACTGTGCATAAAACCAAGACTTGTCTGTTGTAGTTTCAACTGGCTTGAACTGAAATCAGGGCGGACGGAGGCATCCCAGGCTCCGTACCGCTCAAGTACCGTGATTTATGTACGCGTATCAAGTGGGACCGGACGTGATCACCCAGAGCGATGCAGTTACACTTTAGGCCGTTGAATGGATTTGCATGGAGTTAAAAATAATGATAGATAAAATCACGCAATGAAATAAAATGTTACTTTTCTTGAATGAAATAAAGAAAATATACTCACCCATGCCTGGTTTCTATTCAGTCTATTTGATCCGCGTATTTGGGGTTTCTTGAGGTGTTTGCCGCAGCTTTCTGATGACGAAGTGAAGGCTGGACAGCGCTTCGAAAGCCCTGTATTTTCTCGCTGAAATTCGAAGCCATCGCTGGATAGCCCATTTGTCCCCTTTTCCGGTCGGCATAAAAAAATCTTCCCTATGCCGCTCCAATTCGAACGATTTTTGCTTTACTACTGGAGCTTTTAACTTTCCGCCGCACCTTGTGACCGTCCTTTCGACTAAGGCACAATTGGAAATCAGCATTAGTCACTGCACAGTCAAACATTTCCGACCTCGCGGGAGCATTTTTGCCCCTCCGATCTGTGAGTTTTGGAGACCTCGTGTACAACTGCAACCTCTGATCTGGGGCCCGTTTCTTGATAGCCCCGGAAACTTTTCGGGCCAGTAAAGTCATAGCAAAATCTCGAACCTTACGATTACAAAGCTGTTTTATTCACATAGTCTTAATATGAACAGAGGTTCTCTTCATACAAGTTTCAAGCGCATACTCTTCTCCGTTTTCAGATACAGATGAGCTGAAAATAGGGAACTTAAGCAAACCACGACGGCAACGGCAACGGGAACGTCACCAAACAAAAGATTTAATGAGCAGAACAATAGCTGTGCACGTGCGTTATAAATCTTTGTACATTTCGTTACCGTTCTGTGCCAAACTACAACGTGAAATGACCAAGTTTTGCGTATTGTGGAGAACGTACGCCTCGACGGCAAATACTTTGGATTTCCTTATGTAACTGATCGTTGGCTTTGCACATTTAGTTTGAGCTGGTGTTTAGACAGATTTGCGCTCTGAACGGGTTTAATTACTTACGAAATTCGAGAGTAAAATTTAAATTCACTTTTTACTAGGCGTCGTCCCTGGCGTCGCCGTCGTCGGTGCTTAAGTTCCCTAATGGCTTTACGGGCCCGAAAACTTTTCGGGGCTTTCGAGAAACGGGCCCCTGGTAAGCATTGCCTGATTTCATACCGTGAGGGACTAGGTACGAGTCTGTTAATTATGGGATTAGCAACTATTGATCCCCATAGTCAGAAAGAGCACATCGAGATTCATAAAATCCCCAAGTTTGGTGTTAATCAGGCTAGTCTTGACTGAGATACAGGCATTTAAAAACGTAAAAAAATTACAAAGAAATGTATGGAAAACCGGCCAAATCCGGACTTTTGTCCGCATTTGGCCGGTTTTCCATACATTTCTTTGTAAATTTTTTACGTTTTTAAATGCCTGTATCTCAGTCAAGACTAGCCTGATTAACACCAAACTTGGAGATTTTATGAATCTCGATGTGCTCTTTCTGACTATGGGGATCAATAGTTGCTAATCCCATAATTAACAGACTCGTACCTAGTCCCTCACGGTATGAAATCAGGCAATTGTCGCAGACTTTTCGCGCGCAAATATCATGTGATACTTCCGAGGTCTGGGAACTACAACACATTTTGCGCCTTGCAAGTCTCGCGTGGAGACATGTGGGGAAGAGTTCAGCTGGAATTTCATGGTATTTTAGGGTTAATGACCGCACGTTAAATCAGATGAAGAGTCAAATTATTTTTAACAGTGTTGACAATGTCTGGAGAGATATTACGAGGGCTTTATGCCCAATACAACCACTTGGACTCGAGACTTGTCACCGAAAGAAAGGTACGTAATGTTTTTTTTCGCAGCTGGCTTCGTTCGTTTTCGGTTATTTAAATAGTGTTGTTAACCTATTTGATAATTGGCTATCTAGTGGATAATGTGGTATATTCTATTAACATTTATCCACTCGATAGTGGTTTTTGCGATTGATAACGTTTTACACCCCTTGAGCAACTACATTGCAAAGACGTGTCGGACTTGAGGCGCGGGCTCCTGTCTGTTCCTCGTTTTGTTATCACATTACAGCATATAGGCATAGAGCACAAGAAAAAGAGAAGATGGCATTTGTTAATAGTGAAAACTTAGAGGAAGTGTTATTGTAGTGTAAAACGGAGACTGCAGACCACAGAACGAAGCTAAAATGCAGACTGATGGTAAAATGCAGACTGCAGACCATAGGTACAATGCAGACTGCTGATTGTAGACTTTTTGCTGACTTGGGGTTACCATTTCCATCATTGAGAAGTAACTGTAAACAGACTAACCAGAATGTTGTTAAGGTTAAACTGAGTGGCCGTTTTCACACTAGAGGACGAACACATCGTCTGGACAGACAAATCGTCTGGCATTTGACTGTTTGATGTGAATTTATGTCGTACTGTTGTCGTCTTGTTCAACTTGACGGGCAAATCGTCTTGGAAAAATCCTCTTTCCAGACGGACAAATATCAGAAGATATGTTCGTCAAAAAATTTGTTTGTCCCGTTTGCATATCAGATGATTTGTCCGTCTAGACAGTGATATTGTGATACTCACGCTAACAATGAGCTTTCTAGGCTAACCAGAGTACAGACTTTCATTCGATTAGCTAGTCAAGAATAACAGTATTTATATTTTGCATTCATTAATGCAAATAGCGTAAGTCTACATTCTGCTGTCTACAGTCTGCATATGTGTTTTACACTGAGCAATTATTTTAGCCTTTTAAAAGCTTAAAAAATTTGACCAAAATATTTTTTGTCATTTTTTTTTGTGAATATATATATAAAAAACTGGGCATTGGGTAGGCATCCCAGGGTTCTCTGGGGAGTAGAACAGATGACTTTACATATACTGATGAAATGTTTTGAGGTCACTCCAAACCTAAGCGGAGCTACTTTTGCCCAGTTTTCGTTTTTTTGACCAAATTGAAGTTCATTATTTATGGAAACATTTCCCCAAAAGTGAAAGTTAAACATTAAAACGTGCGCAACTTATTAGAAAAAAAAGAGATTTCTTAATCAAAGTTGAAAAATCGTCAAGGTGTCATAATCCCTAAAGCCATGGATTCTTTTGTGGCAAATGGCTTAATTCAAATGGAGTTGAGACTTTGTTGTAATGTGCTGTTTATAAGGAGGCAGTGCAGCCCAGTGGTTTGCATGTCAGACTCGCAATCCAGCGGTTGCTGGATTTGTTTCTTGGTAGTTCAAATCCTCACGACACATTTGTAAATAGCCAACTGGTTTGCCCCCAGCCAGTTGAGATTCTTAATGTTGTGTTCAATTTGAAACATTTGTTTCAGTTGTTTGCTCAGCTCTACTAGTACACTGCCAAGGGTAATTAAAGGTTAATTAGTGTATTTTTTTATTTATTGATTTAGAAAGCAACAAGTAATTTCCTTTTACAACTGAGGTCACCTGAAGTAGTGGAAATCCTGGATGAAAATACAGACAATAGGAGAAAAAAAGCTCTGACGTGGGATGCTATCTTCAAAAAAGTGGAACTCTTTGTTGAGCTGGATTTGGAAAGTATTGCTGAGCTACAAGCTTCAAATCTTCAAAAGAGACAACAGGTAATTGCCCCTGCAGGGTTTTGGCCCAGAGGCCAAAACCCAAGGAGGCATTGTATTCTCCCCCCGCGTATATGTATAAAGAATGTGTGATATGTTGGTGTAGTAGGCAAATCAATCCCAATTTGAAGAAACCAGGCGCGCAGGGTAGTCCCGGGTAAATTTTTCAGTCAGCTCACTGGGCAATGCTACATCTAGGTAATTCTAATTCTAAATGCATCATTCTTGCAACCAAGAACATGAGAAGGACTTCGAGGAAGATACTATTTGCTGCACGAGGAGGAGAAAAAGATATTTGCCAAAATATATTTGAGGGCGAGTATTCAAAGGTTATTCAGTTATTCCGGATTGAACTGTTTGGTACAAAAGTTGATTTGTTCAGGGCTCGAAATTAAAAAAATCGTTAGGTCGCCTTTTGGCGACTAACTGAAGAAATATAGTCGCCAGATGCAAATTTTAAGTCGCCAGTTTGTATAATCAAAATAATGTTCGGGTTCCGCTTGCTGAAAGTGTTTGATATTGTCTGGTATGGCTTGGGACACATACATACAATAAGTATTTTTTCGACTTATCCATTTCTTTTTAATAATGTAACACTTTTCATTTTGCGCGGCGGCGCCCAACTTGCATGTTTCGCCAAAAACAGAGATTTACCTGTATTTTAGCATAAAAAATGCTGGCTTCGTTTTCGCGGTAGAAATAAATGACTTCTCAGTTTTCGCGTACAATTTCTACAGTTTTAATAAATATATCGTTGTTGAGTTAAGCTTTGTACAGAGAAACTGAAAAATGCTCGCAGAAACTTGCTAAACTTAGGAAATAAACTCAGCGTTTTCATTCCCAACGCGGCTATTTTTATCCTGGAAAGAAATTTGATCGGGGCAGATTTCGATCACGTGCTAGGCAACCACTTCTGAGCCATGAGCGCACGTCACGCAATCAACAAAACAACGCTATAAATTGTAATTTTTGCCAAGCTTCATCTAAACACTTGGTTACCTTTGATTCTAAAGCTTACCTTTTTCTTCTCAAAATTGCTATCGTTCAGCGGTCTTTTTGCAAAATTCTGTGGCTCCTGCTGCTCCTGTGTGGTTCCAGGGAGAGAAACTCTAATGGCGTCGCAGAAAATATTGCGAACAGGAGTCCGTAAAGTTTAGAGGGAACGTGGCTTTTTTATGCAATTTGGCCATTCTTTTACGACGAACGCAAAGCAGGACGATGTTTATTTTAACTTTAATGCTTTATTGTACTTCTAAATCATGCAAAAGGTCGCCAAACTGGCGACTAAACAAAAAGTTTAGTCGCCAAGGAGAAAAAGTTAGTCGCATTGGCGACCGTATTGGTCGCAATTTCGAGCCCTGTTTGTCGGACACAATCAGCAACGGGGTAGACAGACTGTCGACCCAAACACCACACGTATTAAGATCACTCTTATTTGGATCGCTTATTTTTACTGAGTAATCTTACGTGGTGTGGAGCCCATGTGACAGCTAGGTTGACTGGCAGGGATCCAAATGTAAATGTAAATGTTTTGCGGCGTTTTCGTTGAGGACAAAAAGCTTGACTCTAATTTGCCTAAACGACGGCTGTAACGTGATACTTCTGTTTAGGTCTCAGGAAAAATCTCGACTTCTGTTCTGCTTTCGAGATACGTTTGCTCGTACATCAAGACAAATGGTTTGTTTCAGTATCAAACTAGAACAACAGAGTGGTTTGACATTTTTTTTCCAGAATGCACTTCACGAGAGTATTATGTAAAGAATATCATGTGATAGAATGAGTTAAACAGAATGTGTTGGTTTAGTTAACTTAGTTGATTCTTTGGACCATATTTATGATAAGATGCCTAAGTTACTTGAACAGTATGAGTGATATATAGTTTACAAAAAAATATAAAATTTCAGTTCATACAATAAATAATCATAGATTCCTTATATGCAGTGGAATTTTGTAAGAATTTTATACCCTTGAGGGATAAAATAGAAGCGGGGGCAGATTTAGTGAGAACTATTATTAGTATCATGTTAGACTGCTTTCTATCTACAACATAGTAGAAGATACAGAATGGCATAATTTCATGATAGAACGCTAGTAGATCTATACTAATTCTGTGTAGTTCTTTATGTGTCAAGTATAGTTTTATAATGTAGCAAATGTAAGACCACCATAGTTTGCCAATGTTACACTAATGTTAGAAAATTGACTTAAAAATATTTGTCCTTTGTCCTTTGGTAGGATATTGTTAAATTTGTTAGGGATGTCTTAAAGAAGGTGGATGAGCGTAAGTATGCTTTGTGTTCTAATATTATATTCATATAATCTACATACTGTATTTGTTACAAATTGTAAGAGCAGACGTTACTGGCTGGTTTCAAGGCTGTTGCCTAACAATATTTCAAGGAGCCCAGAAGGGCAAAAGCCAAAAAGTTAGGAGCCCAACAAGTAATGTTTTGGGAGATGCTTCAAAAACTAAAGGGCCCAAAGGACTTTCTTGGGTGCCCCAGGCTGCTGGGCTCCTGTTAGGCTGTAGCCTTGGGTTTGGAGGTAAATGTACAAGTTACAACTATGTTAATGTCTCACTTGCAGTTTATAAACATTAAAAGTTTTGACACTAATGCATGTACATACATGGTGATCTTCAAAACTTAGAGTCAGATATTTATTTTCCTTGCCAGGTGGACCTCGTCTGAAAGCAGAGGATGTAGTCCTACACTTCATGTCCATAATTAAGGAACCCAAATATTATGGATATGTCCATGTTTGTGTGGAGTACTGCAAGCTTTTGAAGAACATCCTGTCAGTTCAAGTCTATCAGTGTGATATTACTGCCAAGACTTGGGAAGGTATCGCTAAAATAAGTATCACATACCATTAGAAGTAGCCAGAAGAATATCAATTGGCAGGGGTTTCATCAAGGGTTGGGCACTAGGCAGATTGACTGGTGTAAGGGTGTAAGGATGATTTGCCCACCCGGTTTGACCATCTAGAAAAAAAAGTTTTACTTAGATTAATTAGAAATTCCATTCAAAGAATTTTTGCCTGCATGCAAAAACCAGTTGGCCTCCTGCTGAAACCGTTTATGAAACCCATGCCTATTGATAATAAATCAGATTCTTAATATACATGTAACTGGACAAACTTCATGTTTGCTGTGGTTTCTTTTCATCTAAGTTTCCATGAATGCCCCGTACCTGGGATCATGGCCAGAGTCGGGTGATAATTTGGATTTTTAAAAATCTAAGTCAACACACTGACTGATTGATATGCAGCAGTACCAAAAATTGATACCTTTGCTGGCTAGTCTGAACATGATGAAAAATTGATAATGGTAACCCAATTCCATTTCAATTGTTTTGAGCTATTAATATTTATTTATTATTTTGACATTTTCTGGATGGGCAAATGTCCCTTCATATTGAACTGAGTGAGTTGATTTTTTTTAGAATTTCATAAACAAATATATGTCTATTTAATTGGTTTCTTGCTTTGCAGATTTGATTACTACCTTTGTGTCATTTGTCATGGAGAAACCGTCATGGTTGTTGAATGAACAGAATCTACTGGCAAACCTAATTCATGTCTCAATTGAGGGTGCAGCGGCTCTGTACACTGTAAAAGGAAGCAAACTCTTTAAATTTTTTGAAAAAATATTCAAAGATGTCAGGTAAGTTTTCCTAGTAACAATCATGTGTGTTTACATTTTACAGTAACCATTAGTAAGTGGAATGTAATTTACCATCACTAGATTTGCTGCCTGAAAACTTCTTATTTCCTGGCTATTTCTTTGACAGTGTAAATTTCGGACATTTAAGGTGGCTCCATAGAGTATCTCTAGACCTAAAGAAAGATGAAGAACAAAAACTGATCTAATGTATTTGATTGAACTGTGGGTTTAAGCTCCTGGCATTCACAGTGAAAATTAAAGGGCTCAAGACTAACTTTTCAGCTTCCTAGCCCAGTGGCTAGTGATAGGTTTGATTCACTAGCCAAAACAAATTTTTCACTACCCAGATACTCTAATATCCATCATTGCATCAAGTAAATAAAAATAATGCACCACTTATTTTAAGAGGATGCCACCATCACTATGAGTGGTTTTCAGGAGGGTCCTCTATAAAAATAAAATTAATACAAACTTTAAAATCTAAAACAGCAATTACAATCCATAAATGAAATACCACCAGAAGTAAACTAGCAACAGTAACAGGGCTCGACCTTGGCGGTGATCAACTAGCAAATACCACTGGCTTGAAAGCTAGCCAAATGAGCAAAGTTTGTGCTAGTTCTCATGAATACCTACATGTTGAAAAAAATCAAGAATCTTTGTGAACAGGTTTCAAATTCAGATTTCAAAGATGATCAGAGGCAAACATCAAGCAATCGGATGGTGAGGATACTCAACAAAGCAACTTCAGTAGTTAATATCTAAGCTTAACTCTTGTGTGAAACGTCCTGATTCTTTTATTTGTTTTCGTTGTGTTCAATACTGCTAGAATAAGCCCATATTACAACACGAAGCCTGGGTTGCTCTTTTTGGAGCGTTAAGTATTCTTTTGGAGTAGGTGCTCCAAGTATTTGAAGCTGTGCGCCTAAAATTTTTAACTTTGCGCCTAAAATTCCGGCAGTGCACCTAAAAATTTACACTTGGTCGCACAAGTGCCCCCAAAGCCAAAAATAAACTTTGAGCCCTGTTCTGTGTTTGTCTTTCAGCTGTTTTTGATGTCTGGTGACCCACCTTTCTGGCTGATGGTGTTGACCCTCTCCTGGTCCCACCAACTAGTTGATCGGCACCCAGCTGGGGGTCTCTTCCAAATATCAAGTAAAGGGGGGAGTAGCCAGTTGTTGCGTGTGGAGTGGCATTGTATGCATAGCATACCTCTTTTAGATGCTCTGGCCATCTCAGTTTCTTCTCAGTGGGTAGGGTTCTTAGCAGCTCGTGCGAGGAACAGTTGAATCTCTCATATTGCCCATTTCCCTGTGGATGGTATGGTGTAGTCTGAGACTTCTTACTGTCGTTGATGGTGCAGAGTTCTTTGATGACTTCAGACTCAAAGGAGCTACCTTGATCTGAATGGAGTCTCTGGGGCACCCCATACACCATAAACCACTCTCGTAGGAGGGCCTTAGCCACAGTAAGTGCTTTCTGGTCTCTTGTTGGTATGGCCACAGTGAACTTGGTGAAGACATCAGTAAGTACCAACACATTCTCCTGGCCATCCATTGCCATTTTCAGCTGTGTGAAGGGCCTTTTGCTACCACACATTGCTGACACTAGGAGACCCAATGTTTCACTTTGGCATGCATCCCTGGCCAGCACCTCTATCACACAACTTGCTCAGTCCTATCTGGCCCTTGGTGTCTAAAGTCATTGTGGGCTGCCTTCAGGACTTCACTCTGCATGGCATTTGGTACTACCAGAAGCTGCTTTGGGTGCCCAGCACTGTTGTGCAGGCCTCAGCTAGCATAGGTGATGACTCTGAGCTTGCCATCTTGCTTTTAGGATAACACAGCTCCTAGCCCCTTATCAGAGGTATCGGTCTCCACAATAAATGGCTTCGAGTAATTGGGGTAGGCCAGGACTGGTGCAGTTGTGGGAGTGGTGTGTTGCTTATCAAAGGCATTATGGCACTCTCTCCCTTCCCACAGTCACTGGTAATGATGCTTTCTTTTTCCCCTGCTCTTAAATCTCGGCTGTCAGCTGATGGAGCGGTGTTGCTATCTGTGCAAAGCTGGGGAGGAACCATCGTTAGTATGATGTGAAACCTAGGAATGACCTTATGTCTGTCAGTGTTTCCAGGGTGGGTCATTGTACCACTGCCTCCATCTTCGCTGGGTCAGTTGCCATGCCTTCTGACGACATTGCATGACCAAGGTACTTCACATAACTTTGAAAGAATTGGCACTTTGCGGCATTTTGAGCCCATGATCCCTCAGCTTATGAAGCACTGGCAGAACATGACGATATCATCCAGGTACACCAGGAGGATTTGCAGCAGGTCCTCGCAAAAGATAGTCTGCATCAGTCTTTGAAAAAGGGCAGGTGCATTACACAATCCAGTGGGCATTTAATTGTAGGAAACCCAAGCCCATTGGTGTGGTGAATACTGTCTGTGTTGGTCGTCTGGGTGTACCTCTACATGGTTTTTGCTGACACCAGGTCAGTCACTGAGAAATAATGTGCTCCACCCAGTGCATCCAGTGAGTCATCCTTCCTTCTTGTTGCATTGAGCCGGCGGTAATCCATGCACATACAGAGGGCTCTGGACTTTTTGCGGACAAGCACAATAGGTCATAGTCACTCTGGTTGGGTTGGATGATCCCTTCTCCAGCAGATCGTGCAGATGTTCCTTCACCTCCTCAAACTGGTTGGGTGGGATGCACCTGTGGTGTTGATTGACTGGTAGGTCATCCTCTGTGTGGATTCTGTGATGCATGGTGGATGTAGAGCCAAGGTCCTCCCCCCTCTCAGGTTAATACATCAGCATACTCTCAGAAGATTCTCTCCTCCTCTCTCTTTTCTGTAGCAGTACCGGGGAAATCATCCAGGAGCACTCTCTCAGGTAGCGTGTTGTTTTCCGGTTGCTGTGCAGCTCTGCTAGCGGGCTGTGAGGATGCCTCCTGGCAGTCTACATAAGCTGTTTCCTTGTAATCTTCTTGCTGGCTGGACCATACCAAGGCACATTCTGGGCATCAGACTGACCCCTTGACTTGTTGGATTCATCAGCTGGACTGTGTAACATGACTTGGATGCATTTGCCAGTGACTTGGAGTCCTCCCTTAAGGAGGCTACTCAGGGGTGTTACCACAGCATTTGCACCTAATGCTACAGTACCGCTCAGAAATAAGCGAACCAAAACATATGCGAAATATGCGAATGCCCATATGCGTATACGCGTATGCCCATGCGCGTATACGCGTATGCAAAGTATACGGGTATGCTCATTAGTATTTATGAGCTAGCTTATTGTTGCCTTCTTTGTAATACTGTAGTTGAATGTTGTTTCAATGGCCCGGTAATACTGGGATTATATGGGCTGACTAAATCGCTATGTGCCAAATACGGTAGCACTAGCCACAGTTTCACAAAATGTTCACGGTGCATGGTAGAAACTCCGATAATACATCGTTTCTACAGATATATTCCACCATTTAAAAACACTGATTTACGCCAAATACAACCAAGATATTTTATTTCACTTCCTCTCTGGTGACGCAAAAGCGGCTCAGCAGAACACGTCAACAGCGGCATGAAGTTATTGAGAATCTTGGCTCATTATTTATGTTTACTGTGAATGAAAACTTTAGTCAATTTGCTTCACAATACTTAGTGATACTCTTCTAAAGCTACGCACTTAGATGTGAAAACAACGCTTTTTTAAAGCAAGTGACGTGTCGTTTACAAACTCGTGCTTTATTTAGTAGGAATAGTAGCCGGCGAAATGTGTCGCGAACGTGTTCCACGAACGAACCATTTCTTTCTTAACCAAAACTCCTTGGGGTGGGAGAAAGCTTATTGTTCAAACACAACATTTCACTTGGATATATTGCTCGCTTTTAAAGCAATAAAAAGATTGTGACACTGCTTTTTCGTTGTGACACTATTTACATGGCATTGCCGACTTTATCGGAGTGTCTCCCAAGAACTTCACGGTAAAATGAAATGTATGCTTAGCGGATGATAGTCTTTTCCTAAACACCTTGAGTGTTGGTGGGCAGTGGCCTTTGGACAGTCCTGGACAAAGTGGCCATCCTGTCCACACTGGTAGCAGGAACTGGTTTGCAGTCTGGATGCCAGGGAGGCCAGCAGCTGGTTAAGAGTGTATTGTTGCCAACGAGTACCTCCCTCTGCTGCTTGACGTGCATTGCCAATGCCTTCTGCTGCCTCTGGATCTCTTGTGCCAGTTCTTTCTGCTCGGAGATGAGTTCAGCGG
>JAHPZR010021969.1:0-5000 GCA_019787425.1 Platygyra sinensis
TATACCCCCTATACAGCACTATACATCCCTTTACAGTATACATCCTTATACAGTACTATACACCCCTATACTACATTTATATTAAGACAATTACATCATTCGCCGTCGATAGGAATCTCGTGCTCATAATCTAATTGTTTATTAGTAGCGCAAAACTAGTGGAGTAATGCAAATCGTGCATTTTAATTGGTTGCGCTTCTAGAGGAGTATTGGTAATACTGTAGTAGTAGCAAAATTCGCCGTTTTTTTTCTTTCGTCTTATTCCCAAATAAATATTTTTTCAACTTGCATTGGCTAACTTTTATTATTGCCTTTTCTGTCCGACTTGTTGGATGATACCAAAACAATTAGACCCTTTGCCTTCAAGGGAAATTCTCCAATAGCCTTTTCGGCTTTGCCTCATAGGCTATTGACCCGTAGCCCGCAACTGATGCCTTCATTAACGCTTTGAGATGCTTTACTGCAATTCGAGGACCCATTTAACAGCTGAGATCCGACCAAGGCTCTAATTTTGTAGGAGCAAGGAATGAACTGGCAAACGCCACTAAGGAGCTAATCAAGAAAAAAACTTAAGATCGATATACAAATAACGGTAAAACGATGTCATCTGAAGCCTTAAATCTTAAATTTACAATTATAAGCGATGAAATTAAACGTAAGCGAGTAAAGAAACAAACCGCTTCTATTAACAAACTAAAATAGCGTCAAAGATAATTACCTTGGTGCTGCCTTGATCACCACAACAATGATAAACTTGGAGAAACTTGTTAGCTCTTGGTGATTTAACAGATCTTGCGTCAACTGATCTTGCTAACGATAATACTAACCTTTTATAACGGTAGTTGGGTGTCGCAGCGCTTACGCGTGAGGTTTCGCGACACCACAGAACTTACTCGAAAGATCTAGAGACTAAGGTTGCGTACACGCAAAACTAATACGCATGAAAAAGCCTTAAATAACTGAATACTCGTTTAAAGAAACTTCCAACTACTAGGAATAGTACTCTTAAGGATGCAAAGTCTAGTAACAGCGTTAAATAGCTTGAATAAGAAACCTGTTGCAAACTTGCGCAATGTTGCGCGTGCAAAATTTGTTGCTGAAGCGTGTGTCACTTAGTGTCGTACATCGCGCGCGCACAACTAAACTGCTGTCGCTACACTCCCACCAAATTATTGATGATTTTAAAACGATATAGCAAATCATGAATAATTTCACGTAAGACTTTAAAGCCTTCCAAAACATGGCATTGAATCTTTAGTCTACGCCTTGCATGAGCAGAACAACGTTTTGTACTGGTCGCTCAACAACAGAGCATTTGGCATGGCTTCCCTTCTGGGGGTTTCTGGATCCCAGCATGACTTTTACTGCACGAACGAGACCTTCCTGATTCATTGAAGTATCCACGACCATACCAAGACGTTTAAATTCTAGATCACTTGCATAGCAGTTTCCACACTTGTTAGGAAATCGGCAAATCTTCTGAGGCCTTGGTGATCTTTCATACCGATCTTGGGCCATTTTCGTAGCTTGTCTCTGTACACATTTGCTATTGTAAACAGGTGACTAAACCTCTCGTCTAAAATGTTCCACGCTTGTTCGTAGGCTTCCGATGAACTCTGCAGGAAAAGCCCATTAATAGCCTCTTTGGCAGATCCGCTCACGTATCGTTTCAAATAGTACATCTTATCACTTGATGGTAAGTTCTATAGGTGTATGAGGGCAGTAAAGGACGAATTCCAATCCGGATAAAGGATGGGCTCACCGCTGAAGATGGTTGGTTCAGGTGCTGGCAGGCGACTCATACTGAATGAATTGACTATCGCTGTGACTTTTGAGGTGACTGTATCCTCGTTTGCTGGTGACGCTTGCGATTGAGCGTGTGCGGGATGGGTGGCTTCATTTCCTACGGGATGTATGTCCTGAGGCTGTAGAGCGGACTGCGCTGTTGAATTTGAAGTGTTCGCATCTGGAACTGAATACTTGGGTTCTTGAGGTGGAATGACAGACGCTTCTTCTATTTCAAGGTTTATCTGGATCGGAGAAGTTTGCAAATGATCATCTTCAACAGAATCCATATCGTCCTCAAATTCTTGTACTTCCTGGTATACCTTTAACTTCGCCCTTGTTATTTCTATTTGTTTCTTGGCTTCCATTTTTTCTAACTCCAGTTTTCTCTGCGCTAGTTCTGCTTCAGTTCTTGCAGTGACTTCCTTATGTTCTGTTTCTTCTTGTAGGGCGTTAAATTCGACTTCCCTTGGAGCCTGTTCCGCAGCAGCATCAGCTTTCTTTAAATCGATGAGAAAAGGTGCCTTAGAGTACCGACTGGTTCTTGATCGGCGTGATCTTGTTGATGCCTTACTCGATCTACTTCCGACGGATCTAAAATTTTCTGCGTTGCGTGACGCAGCTATGGATTTTCTTTCCAGTGTTTGCGTTAGTGCAACACATCAAGCTGGGATCCAGAAACCCCCAGGAGGGAAGCCATGCCAAATATGATTGATGATTATGAATTATATATTAGATTATACACAAATACTGTAAAGCCCTGGTCAATTGGAATCGCAAGTAGACGCAAGTTGAAATCCTAGGTCTACTTGCGATTCCGTTTGGCCAGCGCCTGCATGCACTTGCGTTAACTTACGATGACCTGCACTTACTTCATTCGAGATCAAATTTGCACGTAAGTCAAAGCAAGTTTTCCACCGTTTGGCCACCCAACCCAAGTCAACGCAAGTTGATTGACGTCTGTTAACCTATTATTAGCCAATAAAATGGAGGATAGTCTGCCGTAAAATGTCTTTTCGGGGGACTTTCGTGTACTTGAGAGGAAACATATGAGTCCGTTTGGCCACCCAACTCAAGTCACTAAGCAAGTTCAACTGACTTGTGTCCACTTCGGGCTACTTGATCTGTTTGGCCAGGGCGTAAGTAAAGACAAACGAAACATAATTGCTCCGCATACATGCTTTTATAAGCCTCAACAAACTTTAAGTTAGTTCAAATTTAAAGTTTTGCGTCTACTATTTTGGGAGTACTAGACACTTTGTTCTCTAACACGAACTACTGTGCTACTAATAGCATTAGTTTAATAATTATTGTAACATTTATTGAATGATTTATCAACACAAATTAAGGACTTCATTCATAACAGTTCTTCCAACCTTAGCTAGCTATTGACAGTGATGTTAGAGTAGCTATATGCTATTTACACCAGTCTTGTGGTATCCAAGGGTTACAAATTTTATAGGGGTGTGTAGTGCTGTATAGGGGTGTAGAGTACTGTATAGAGGTGTTTAGTGCTTTTTAGGGCTTTATAGGGGTGTGTAGTACTGAGTAGGGCTGTATAGTACTGGAGGTGTATAGTACTCTTTAGGGGTATATAGTGCTGTGTAAGGATGTATGGTGATGTGTAGGGATGTATCTTAGTGCTGTATAGCAGTGTATAGTACTGTATAGGGGTGTGTAGTGCTGTTTAGTGGTGTATAGTATTGTATAGGGGTGTATAGTACTGTATAGGGGTGTATAGTGCTGTATAGAGGCGTGTAGTGCTGTATATGGATGTATAGTATTGTAAAGGGATGTATAATGCTGTTTAGTATATACACACTCAGTGATCTTGGTGTTTTAAGCAATCTGATTGGTTCGCTATCTCTGGCTAATAAGCATTATTCACCCCCTACCGAGTGAATAATGCGTTAGCCAAACAAAAATGAAGCATACTTTTGAAAAAAGCATACTTTTGATTCACACTGATTTGAACGGTGTTTAAGGACCATTATTCTAGACTGTCACGAGGTTTTTTTCGAAGATAAACTATAGATTTTCCATGTTCAAAGATTCTGTAAATAGTTTCGCGAATTCGCGCATGCTTTGTACCGCTTGAACGTTTTCCACGCATGAATTGAGAGGTCAATGAAATCGATTTTTAATGGTTTCCTTCTGAAAATGTTGTTGAGATCACTTCCTGTGTATATACTAAAACAATTATTCTTTGAAATCGAGGTAAATATTCTGCCACTATTCACCTCGATTTCAAAGAATAATTGTTAAATAGCAGTGTATAGTACTGTATAGGGGTGTATAGTACTGTATAGGGATGTCCAGTGTGGTAGAGGGGTGTATAGTGCTGCATAGATTGTATTGTTATGTATGGGGGTGTATTGTTATGTATGCGGGTGTATAGTACTGTGTAAGAATGTATGGTGCTGTATACGGATTTTTAGTGCTGTATAGGAGTGTATAGTGCTGAATAGGGGTGTTTAGTGCTCTATAGGGGTTATGGTACTGTATAGGTGTGAATAGTATTGTAAAGGGATATATAGTATTGTATAGGGGTGTATGGTGCTATATAGAGGCTGTATAGTACGGTATGGTTGTGTATAATACTGTATATTTCTATAGTGCTGTATAAGGATGTATAGTACTGTGTACGGGTGTATAGTATCGTATAGAGGTGTGAGGTGCTGTATAGGCGTGTATAGATTGGTTAGTGGTTTATAGGGATGTGTAGTACTTTATAGGGATTTGTAGTGCTGTTTAGGGCTGTATATTATTTGATAGGGGTGTTTAGTACTTTATAGGGGTTTATAGTGCTGTGTAGGGGTGTATAGGACTGTATAGGGGTGTTTAGTTTTTTAGAGTGGTTTATGCTATTTCATATAGGTGTGTAGTGCTGTATAGGACTGTATAGTGCTGTATAGGGCTGTATAGTACTGTACGTGTTTATATAGTTCTGTATAGGGTTGTATAGTACTGTGTAGAGGGCTGTATAGCACTATATAGGGATGTGTTAGTTCTATATAAGAATGATGATACACTTTGTGCTGATACATGAAGTGAGCTGGTCCTTCAGTAATTCTTTTTCAGTATTCGATCGCATTTTGAAGGGGAGCCATGTTGCATGGCAGGAACAACAAAAAATATTTTGCATTTGAAAGAACAATTTTTGCCATAGGAAAAATAATCTATGGTTACTGATATGCAACATGGCTGCCTTGCAA
>JAHPZR010021969.1:10000-14211 GCA_019787425.1 Platygyra sinensis
GTACGAAAATTACTAAACTAATCACCTTCCAATTTAAACTTTTACATAGAAGACTTGCTACGAATTCCTTTCTCAAGAAAGTAGGAATAAAACAAAGTGACTGAGGGGAAAGTCTGACTCATTTATTCTGGTCCTGTGGTATAACCTCTATCTTTTGGCAAGAATTTAAACAGTGGATAACAACAAATTATGAAAATGTAACCAGTAATTTTAGTCTAGCAACAGTATTAGGCTAGAAAACTCGTCTTTTATGCTTAATTGCTAGATATTACATTTGAATCTGCAGAACTCAAGAGAAGGCTCTAAGACTAGAAAACTTCGTCACTTTCCAACACTCGTTCGATGTCTGTTAATTTGTCTCCTGTGCCTCCTAACTTAATAACACCGATACGCTATTCACAAGGCCGTGTGACTGACTGCATTTCTTTAATGTTTTTTTTAGTATCGTATTGTAGAGTAGTGCATGTATAAGTAGTGTAGTTAGTAAGTATATTGTAAGTGTAAATGTAAGTGTAATGTTAGTGCTATAACCAGTGTAAGTGTTTGGAGTTGTAAATACAATTACACTGAGAAAAAAAAAAAAAAATAGAATAGCACTGGACTATTTCCTCACCTGTATTCCCTTGTTGTGAAAAACTGAATTACAGGGCTAGCGCAACTGTTGTGAAAGCAAAGAGTATTCTGTCCACCTCTAAAAGCGAAACTTTTTAACTCGTGCGAAGTTCAAGTAAACTGATCGAAAGCAAAATAAGGAAAGCATCGTGTCAGATTCAACTTAAAGGTAGCGCTTCAGCCATTCAGGAAGTTATTTAATATTTTAACAGTGACTAGAGACTGTGACATGCAACTGCTACTTCAAAACCGAAACAGTCCAAAATATACGCAGTATGAAAAATCAAAATAACGAGAAAACGCTACATAGAATTACCCAAAAAGGGAAAAAAATGGATCATTCAATATAATTTGAGAATATGTGACTGTTCATGGGAAAACATACTTTAACGCTTATACGTTAAACGGCTGAAATCTAACGGATAACTAACGGATAGTTAACGGCCTTTAAAGCGTTCTAACGCTTTGTGCTAACGTTCTGACGGCTAGCAAGTTTTGCCTAACGGTTCGTTACAACGTTCTAACGCTTAGCCCTAACGGTCTAACGGCTTAGTAATCCTGCTTAACGGCACATGAAAACAATCGGCAACCTTTTAACGGCTCTGAAAAAAATCTAACGGATAACCGTAAAAGTGCCTTAATGTTTGCATCTGATCTGCTTTAGCGTTACCAATTGGCGCCATGCATACTGTACAGCCAAAAAACAGTTATAATTTAATGCCAATTACATTCATAGCCGCGAAATGGAAACACTGCTCAAAAAAGCGTTAAATCCGTCGAGACACGGGCCCGCCGTATTAAGTCCGATCTTAGTAAGATGCTATTAAGCATGAATTCCATGATCACTTCGTGCACAATGCGTTGCAACGCGATGGTTCATGCTGGACATTTATCAAAATAGTCATAAAAACATCCCACCGCAATTCAGAGTTGTTTGGAAGGAATTAATCATGAATGCATTATTGATCGATTCAGTTGCGTAATACTTTATCGGTGAACAGCATACAGTTTTGTCGAAACTCAGGCTAGAATATTAATTGCATACAATGAACCCAGATTTAACTCACTCATCTTATTCCCTCTTCAACTACATCGCTCTCAGTAATGCGAACGAGACTATCCCCGGCGCTCGCTCGATCGTCCGTTCGCTCGCTTTATACCATCATTATGCATTAGCACTATAGATTATCAGAAGTCGCATTCAGGCCGAGAATTAGCTTACGTCTTGCAACACACGGATTTCTTTACTTAAACCGTTGCCGGGCCATTCTAATGGATGGCAAACAGTTACATTACCGTCTAACGGATGCTAATTTTTTTTAACGGCTCTTAAATGTTAGGCTTTCCGTGCTAACGGTATGATTATAACGGCTAACGGTTACAACTGAACAGGCTAACGCTTTCACTCTCCCTCTTTTGACTTTCTGCTAACGGTTAGCTGAAGGTCTCTAACGTTTAGGAGAAAATTTTCTAACGGGTAACTAACGGATGGTTAACGGTTTTGCCCGTCTAACGGATAAACGCTAAAGTATGTTTTCCCGTGAACGGTCACATATACTAGTTGAAAGAAAAGGAATAGAACAACAATTTAAATTGAAAGGTTTGAAACTACGTCAGGAATCTGCCATTAATAAAGTTAATAAATAAAAGCAAACAAACATGGAGTAACAGGCGAAAAAAATTCGTCTCAGTTTCTCTCAACCTTGTTTGTAGCAGATCAGTTCCTTCAGGATTCATTTGGAGAAGCCAGTTATTTGTTTAGCTCTGGCACTTGGAGCCTTTTCAGTTTTATTGGATCTTCGCACAAATCTTTCCAGGCATAATTCCCATGAGTTTTCTCCGTCGCCTTCTGGCTTTCTTTTGCCCTCTCCTCTGCCCTCTTCTTCTTTTTGAAACCTACCAAATCGAGATGCGTAAGGTATAAAACGAAAAACTTTTGCTTAACAATAAACAAGATTTGTCATGCTTTGATGCGCCATATATTGCACAGCTGTTGCAATCAAACCACCTCAGCAATGTGACAGGAAGCAGAATGATCCAAGCTAAAGCCAGAGGTTAGAGATGATGTGTACTACTTCCTGCATCCTGAAGAGTATGCTCTGCCTGAAACGAACGAAAGCGACTCCCTCAACAGCACAAGCGACGAGGACGAGCTTGAAGACGATTAGCAGAGAGAATCATGTTTTAACAGTAACTTTACTTTTTCAAGATAGTTTACAGGCCCATAACAGCTTGCAGGTAGCTTTGGCTATTCTGGTCAGCAACTCGGCTATGTTAACTCTATTGTATTTCATGAGCTTTAAGGGAAAAATAAGAAAAAAAAAATCAAAAATCCAACAATACAGATATGAAATTTAAACATAAAGAAAGAAACCTTTTCGTTCATTAAGGTGATTCCTTAGAAATTAAAACTACCGATTATTTTTTTGAAAATTTCCCTAAATGTTTTCTACCAAGCACTGTTTCGAAAAACACAATAAAATGATAGGTCGCCATAATCGCTTAAGAGATGTGAAGGGCCAATCCTATTCAATTTATGCCTGTACTCGCGCTAATCACGTGTGTTATTCCTCGGTCCAAGTTATATTTTGAGGTAGGCGGATGCATAGTTTATTCAACTAACACTTGGGGAAAAACCTGACAGGTAGAAGGTATCGAGCTAACCTGTGATCAGGCGTACATTTTTTTTCCCGCCGCGAAAAAGAGAGGACGCCTGATCACAGGTTAGTATCGAGCATATGGAACAATATCATATGAAATTTGTGGAAAAATCGCACCATTTAAACGACGTAGACGTAAATTAAAGCGTTCGTATAGTCTTCGCAGTCGAAATTTGCATTCAAGAGTACAGTTTTTTGCGCACTTTCACTAATATCATTTTCTCTGTCCGATAGAATTTTTTTATTTTTTTAAATTAAAGAGAATAATATGAACACTATTATTATACGATTATTAAGTAAACCTATTAGCGAACGCTATCTTGAATAAAGATGTCTTCAGATTTTTCTTAAAAGTCTCAACTGATATGATCTCTCTTGGTCTTGGCGGTAGGGTGTTCCATAATTGTGGTGCGGCCGCCTGAAATGAACGCCCTCCAATAGAAAAGGAATATTATCGAGGTTAGCTTGAGGGAAATTTCTTTCGTTGGGTACGTGCATGCGCTCATTTGCGCGCGCTGATGACGCGAAAATCGTGCGCAGTAGGGATGCGCAATGCGATACTAAGGAATCACATGAAGTTCCGTAGCTTTAAAATATTGTAGTCTGTAGCCGTGGAAACGTTATTAAAACCAGAAGGAACGTCTCTAATAGATTTAAAAACTTTCTTTGTTTGTTTCTGTGGGGATATACTTTTTTACGAATAGTAAAACATGTCCCATATTAAAGGATTACTTAGATATTTTACGTGACCCCCCTTTTCCATCACTTTTTTTAGACCCCCCCCCCCCCCTTCTTTAAGGCCTTTTTTTTTTTCGGTGAACCCCTAAATTCCACTAGCTCCTCTACCTCGTAAAAAATAAAACGGTCCTTAGTGCATTATAAGACTTTATTATATGGATCTGTCTCACAATGGCTGGGAACTATCCAAATCACGAATTT
>JAHPZR010021971.1:0-10129 GCA_019787425.1 Platygyra sinensis
ACTGTATAGAACTGTATAGGGGTGTTAAGTTTTTGGAATGGTTTATGGTATTTTATATAGGTGTGTAGTGCTGTATAGGACTGTATAGTGCTGTATAGGGCTGTATAGTACTGTACGTGTTTATATAGTTCTGTATAGGGATGCATAGTACTGTGTAGAGGGCTGTATAGCACTATATAGGGATGTGTTAGTTCTATATAAGGATGATGATACACTTTGTGCTGATACATGAAGTGAGCTGGTCCCTCAGTAGTTCTTTTTTTAGTATTCGATCGCATTTTGAAGGGGAGCCATGTTGCATGGCAGGAACAACAAAAAATATTTTGCATTTGAAAAACAATTTTAGCCATAGGAAAAAAGAATCTATGGTTCCTGCCATGCAACATGGCTGCCTTGGAAAACCTCTGTACAATACAGCACACTTGTAAACAGCACCATCCACCCCTTTTCAGTACAATACACCTCTTTTCAGCACTATACATCCCTATAAAGTAGTATGCACCGCTGTACAGCAATATGCACCCCTATACAGTATTACACACTTCTATAAAGCACTAGACACCCCTATAAAAAAACTGTGCACAACATACAGTACTATACATCCTTTTAGAGTACTATACACCCCTCTACAGCACTTTACATCCCTGTGCCGAACAATACACCCGTAAACAGTACTATGCACCCCATATACAGTACTATACACCCCTATGTAAATTTCTGCACCCCTATACAGTGCCATTATACACCACTATACAGTACTTTACACCCCTATACAGCACTATATAGCCCTATACACTACTATACGCCCCTATGCAGCACTATAAACCCCTATCCAGCACTTTATATCCCCTATACAGTACTACACACCCCTATCCAGTACTATACACCCATATACAGCACTATATACCCCTTTAGAAAACAGTCCTAAGAAAGCACGCGCGCTGATTGGTTGAAAATCGTGTTTGTATAACTCGATGGAGACACAGAACTAGCGCGCGCTGTTGACGTAGTGATGGCGCGAGCAAAGAGAATTTACATTTCGATAATCAAAGTTAACAAGTTGTTTTCCTTTTTCTCGTCGTGGTGTTTTCTAAAAGAAATAGAAAACATGTACATCGTGTTTTCTATCGAGTTATACAAACACTCGTGAAAGTTTGGGAGAACTCGAAAAAGCTGTGGAAACACTCGCCTGCGGCTCGTGTTCCCACAGCATTTCTCGTTCTCCCAAACTTCCACTCGTGTTTGTATAACTCGATACAAACACGGTACATGTTTTCTATTTATTAATTACAGTGTTACACCCTCCTATACAGTGCTATACTCCCCTACACAACACTATACTCCGCTATACAAAACTATACACCCCTATACAGCACTAAACACCCTTATAAAGTACTACACCCTCCTTTACAGCTCTATACACCCTATATAGCACTATACTCCCCTATACAGCTCTAAACACTCTTATAAAGTACTACACACCCCTGTACAGTACTATACTCCCGTATACAACACTATACACCCCTATACAGCACTATACTCTCTTATACAGCACTATACACAATTATACAGCGCTCTACACCCCTATACAGTACTATACTCTCCTATACAGCACTGTACTCCCCTCTAAAGTACTGTACTCCCCTATACAGTACTATTCACCCCTATACAGCATTATACTACCCTATACAGCACTCTACAGCACTATACACCAGTAGTATGGGAGGGACCACAGTTTCCCCTTTTTTGCTGTGGTTTCTCGTTAATTTAATGTGGTATAGCTGTGGAATAAATAAACTTGATCTAAAATTGCTGTGGAATACATTAACAGGGATGATGTCATAAGTTATTGTCTCGTATTCGTAAATAAATTGCTGTGGAATACATTAACATGCTCTGGTCGTTACTGCTGTGGTTTCTCATTAACTGACTTATCTAGACTAACCAGTCTTAAAAACTAGTTTCCTCACAATGCCACATTGAACTTGCCTAGACTTGCCCCATTGTTTTCAGGTTCTCTAGCTTTTTTTCGAAAACGTTCTCCGATTTTTGAAACCGGGCTCTTTTAACCCCGATTGGTTCATGAAAATACCTGTTAAGGTTTTATCTGAACTCTCAGCTTTGCTGACGAGAGAAAGAGAGAATTAATTCTTAGCTAACTGCTCGAGTTTTCCGCTCCGTTAGTCACCTACTAAACTCCACTTAATTCAACCCTAGATTTGCATACAAACTCGAACGGAGAAACCCATGGGACAGCTCTATCATTGAAATTTCAACAATAGCAGTTCGGAACGCTTAATTTAAACACGCGACAATAAATATTTTTGAACAGCACGTTTTCTTAAGAGACTTTATTGCTTGTTGAGAGAGAGATTTGAAATAAAAAATACATTTATTGACAACGAAAGCTCCAACAACTACGAAGTGTTTAACACAAAGTAAATCAGGAAATTAGGATGCATTGAACAATAAGACTGAAGTCCCCTTAACAAAGAAATAAACTGCAATAGAACAACACACTAGATATCGGTTTGAAATACATTTTTATTGAGAACAAAACACAGTAGTTCTAGTCTTCATCTTGTGGGATGGGTTGCTTCACAAACATTCGATTAAGGAAGAATTTCCGCTTATCAATGGCTAGTTCTGTCGATTCTAACCAATCAAATTCATCTGTATCTTTGAGATCTTTTTGGGTTTCCATCACTTTTTGGAAGGTGTAATCTTTCTTCATCGCTCGCATCCACTGCAAATACTCTAAAAATACTTTTCTCAGTTCTTTTCTGTAGAGAGGAAGGAGAGCGTTCTGCGCTTTAAGGTGAGCTACATTTTCCGAATCTCCATTCCTTTTGTACTCGTCGACCAAAGCATTGAGCTGAACTTCGTGGCGTTCCTGAGCTTCATCTAATATGCGCGACCAAGGGTTTAAGCGCTCTGTCACTTCTTGGGAAGAATCCCTTTCTTGGCTAGATTGAGAGTCTTCACTGTCTTCGTAATATCCATTACCTCGTTGAAGAAGGCAGTATTTATAACCGTCGCTCCAAGACATTTTTTTGGGTTTGAACAGCACGAACTTTGACAGCAAACTGAACAGCGAGCGGAACGCTGCCTTTAAAACAAGCAGTGAAAATGTGAAGCTTATGGGACGCGGGTTAGTGTGACAAGCTACTGTTACTACAGGCGGGGTTACTAAACGTGTGTGCCGTGATTGCCCAATTCCGAATTGTGGAGCAAAGTATCTCGTTAGATTGTCTAATCATCTCACAGATGTACATGGATTAGATTATATCAATCGAAGGAAGTGGTTACAAGAAGCGAAACTACAACCTAAGGTTAGAGTGATGATCTATCCAGCGGAGAGGCGCCAGGGAGTAAGACCTTCAACAAGTGAAACACCTCTATCAGTGCAGGAAGAGTAAAAGCATACAATAGTCCATCACTTATCAACACCAAGAGGAGTAAAGAAATCCCTGAAATCTCAACCAAGAGGAGTAAAGAAATCACTGAAATCTCTACCCAGGGGCGTTAGAAAAGCAGCCATAACATCAAACATTATAAAACAACAGCAGATTCAGTTACTGAGTGGCTCACTTTGTATGGAGACGATGAAGGGCCGAACACAGAGAAGAGAGCTTAGTAACCCCTCCTGTAGTAACAGTAGCTTGTCACACTAAACCGCGTCCCATAAGCTTCACATTTTCACTGCTTGTTTTAAAGGCAGCGTTCCACTTACTGTTCAGTTTTCTGTCAAAGTTCGTGCTGTTCAAACCCAAAAAAATGTCTTGGAGCGACGGTTATAAATACTGCCTTCTTTAACGAGGTAATGGATATTACGAAGACAGTGAAGACTCTCAATCTAGCCAAGAATGGATTCTTCCAATCTAGCCAAGAAACGGATTCTTCCCAAGAAGTGACAGAGCGCTTAAACCCTTGGTCGTGCATATTAGATGAAGCTCAGGAACGCCACGAGGTTCAGCTCAATGCTTTGGTCGACGAGTACAAAAGGAATGGAGATTCGGAAAATGTAGCTCACCTTAAAGCGCAGAACGCTCTCCTTCCTCTCTACAGAAAAGAACTGAGAAAAGTATTTTTAGAGTATTTGCAGTGGATGCGAGCGATGAAGAAAGATTACACCTTCCAAAAAGTGATGGAAACCCAAAAAGATCTCAAAGATACAGATGGATTTGATTGGTTAGAATCGACAGAACTAGCCATTGATAAGCGGAAATTCTTCCTTAATCGAATGTTTGTGAAGCAACCCATCCCACAAGATGAGGACTAGAACTACTGTGTTTTGTTCTCAATAAAAATGTATTTCAAACCGATATCTAGTGTGTTGTTCTATTGCAGTTTATTTCTTTGTTAAGGGGACTTCAGTCTTATTGTTCAATGCATCCTAATTTCCTGATTTACTTTGTGTTAAACACTTCGTAGTTGTTGGAGCTTTCGTTGTCAATAAATGTATTTTTTATTTCAAATCTCTCTCTCAACAAGCAATAAAGTCTCTTAAGAAAACGTGCTGTTCAAAAATATTTATTGTCGCGTGTTTAAATTAAGCGTTCCGAACTGCTATTGTTGAAATTTCAATGATAGAGCTGTCCCATGGGTTTCTCCGTTCGAGTTTGTATGCAAATCTAGGGTTGAATTAAGTGGAGTTTAGTAGGTGACTAACGGAGCGGAAAACTCGAGCAGTTAGCTAAGAATTAATTCTCTCTTTCTCTCGTCAGCAAAGCTGAGAGTTCAGATAAAACCTTAACAGGTATTTTCATGAACCAATCGGGGTTTAAAAGAGCCCGGTTTCAAAAATCGGAGAACGTTTTCGAAAAAAGCTAGAGAACCTGAAAACAATGGGGCAAGTCTAGGCAAGTTCAATGTGGCATTGTGAGGAAACTAGTTTTTAAGACTGGTTAGTCTAGATAAGTCAGTTATGAGAAACCACAGCAGTAACGACCAGAGCATGTTAATGTATTCCACAGCAATTTATTTACGAATACGAGACAATAACTTATGACATCATCCCTGTTAATGTATTCCACAGCAATTTTAGATCAAGTTTATTTATTCCACAGCTATACCACATTAAATTAACGAGAAACCACAGCAAAAAAGGGGAAACTGTGGTCCCTCCCATACTACTGGTGTATAGTGCTGTAGAGTGCTGTATAGGGTAGTATAATGCTGTATAGGGGTGAATAGTACTGTATAGGGGAGTACAGTACTTTAGAGGGGAGTACAGTGCTGTATAGGAGAGTATAGTACTGTATAGGGGTGTAGAGCGCTGTATAATTGTGTATAGTGCTGTATAAGAGAGTATAGTGCTGTATAGGGGTGTATAGTGTTGTATACGGGAGTATAGTACTGTACAGGGGTGTGTAGTACTTTATAAGAGTGTTTAGAGCTGTATAGGGGAGTATAGTGCTATATAGGGTGTATAGAGCTGTAAAGGAGGGTGTAGTACTTTATAAGGGTGTTTAGTGCTGTATAGGGGTGTATAGTTTTGTATAGCGGAGTATAGTGTTGTGTAGGGGAGTATAGCACTGTATAGGAGGGTGTAACACTGTAATTAATAAATAGAAAACATGTACCGTGTTTGTATCGAGTTATACAAACACGAGTGGAAGTTTGGGAGAACGAGAAATGCTGTGGGAACACGAGCCGCAGGCGAGTGTTTCCACAGCTTTTTCGAGTTCTCCCAAACTTTCACGAGTGTTTGTATAACTCGATAGAAACACGATGTACATGTTTTCTATTTCTTTTAGAAAACACCACGACGAGAAAAAGGAAAACAACTTGTTAACTTTGATTATCGAAATGTAAATTCTCTTTGCTCGCGCCATCACTACGTCAACAGCGCGCGCTAGTTCTGTGTCTCCATCGAGTTATACAAACACGATTTTCAACCAATCAGCGCGCGTGCTTTCTTAGGACTGTTTTCTAAAGGGGTATATAGTGCTGTATATGGGTGTATAGTACTGGATAGGGGTGTGTAGTACTGTATAGGGGATATAAAGTGCTGGATAGGGGTTTATAGTGCTGCATAGGGGCGTATAGTAGTGTATAGGGCTATATAGTGCTGTATAGGGGTGTAAAGTACTGTATAGTGGTGTATAATGGCACTGTATAGGGGTGCAGAAATTTACATAGGGGTGTATAGTACTGTATATGGGGTGCATAGTACTGTTTACGGGTGTATTGTTCGGCACAGGGATGTAAAGTGCTGTAGAGGGGTGTATAGTACTCTAAAAGGATGTATAGTACTGTATGTTGTGCACAGTTTTTTTATAGGGGTGTCTAGTGCTTTATAGAAGTGTGTAATACTGTATAGGGGTGCATATTGCTGTACAGCGGTGCATACTACTTTATAGGGATGTATAGTGCTGAAAAGAGGTGTATTGTACTGAAAAGGGGTGGATGGTGCTGTTTACAAGTGTGCTGTATTGTACAGAGGTTTTCCAAGGCAGCCATGTTGCATGGCAGGAACCATAGATTCTTTTTTCCTATGGCTAAAATTGTTTTTTCAAATGCAAAATATTTTTTGTTGTTCCTGCCATGCAACATGGCTCCCCTTCAAAATGCGATCGAATACTAAAAAAGAACTACTGAGGGACCAGCTCACTTCATGTATCAGCACAAAGTGTATCATCATCCTTATATAGAACTAACACATCCCTATATAGTGCTATACAGCCCTCTACACAGTACTATGCATCCCTATACAGAACTATATAAACACGTACAGTACTATACAGCCCTATACAGCACTATACAGTCCTATACAGCACTACACACCTATATAAAATACCATAAACCATTCCAAAAAACTTAACACCCCTATACAGTTCTATACAGTCCTATACAGTCCTATACAGTCCTATACACCCTACACAGCACTATACACCCCTATAAAGTACCATACATCCCTATACAGCACTACACAGCCCCTATACAGCACTATACACCCCTATATAGTACTATACACCCCTATACAATACTATACACCACTAAACAGCACTACACACCCCTATACAGTACTATACACTGCTATACAGCATTATACATCTCTATACAGCACTAATACATCCCTACACATCACCATACATCCTTACACAGCACTATATACCCCTAAATGTGAAAATTTCAGTTCAATTATACCATGCCATTATTCTTCCTTTTTTCTCATACTGTTGTATAGTCTGGGGTAACACCTATGATCATAATATTAAACCACTCCAAAGAATGCAGAAGAAAGCGATCCGACTAATTACCTTTTCTGATTTTGATGCTCATACAAGTCCTTTATTTTTTGAACTTAAACTACTAAAATTTCAAGATCATATCAAACTTCAAACTCTTTACTTCATGGACCAATTCTTTACTGGCAAATTACCAAATATTTTTGACTCATTTTTTAAAACTTCAGATAAGCATAATGTCAACACTCGCTTTGCAACTAGAACAACCTTTTATGTTCCAAAAATTCGAACAAACTATGGTAAATTTAATATTCAATATAATGGACCTAAATTGTGGAATGAAACTGGTGAGAGATTTAAAATTCTATCTCCTCATTTATTCAAAAAAGAATTAACCAAGCATTTCATTAAGTTCTATTAAGTTTTACTACTACTGTTATATTTTGGTGTTTCTGTTATTTATTTATCTACTTATTTATTTATTTTTATTTTATTATTGTATACTTGTTTAAGAATTATTTGTCCTGTAATCTAATTAAGTGTGTAAAAAGTAAAATGTAAAATGCCTCTTTCTGACCTTATACCTATTTTCAATTAATAAATGGTGGTCACCCAACTAGTTTAGCTCTTTAGTTATTTTGGGTGACCAGCAACTGTATGTATTTTTAATTTATTTCTTGTTCAATTAGTTATTTAGTTAATGTTACAGTTCAAATAAATCTTGTTGTTGTTGTTGTTGTTGTTGTTGTTGCTAAAGAGTACTATACACCTCCAATACTATACAGCCCTACTCAGTACTACACACCCCTATAAAGCCCTAAAAAGCACAAAACACTCTTATACGGCTCTAAACACCTCTATACAGTACTCTACACCCCTATACAGCACTACACACACCTGACTGGTGTAAATGGCATATAGTTACTCTAACATCACTGTCAATAGCTAGTTCAGGTTGGAAGATTTGTTATAAATGAAGTCCTTAATTTGTGTTGATAAATCATTCAATAAATGCTACAATAATTATTAAACTAATGCTATTAGTAGCACAGTAGTTCGTGTCAGAGAACAAAGTGTCTAGTACTCCCAAAATAGTAGACGCAAAACTTTAAATCTGAACTAACTTAAAGTTTGTTGATTTTTGTAAAAGCATGTATGCAGAGCAGTTATGTTTCGTTTGTCTTTACTTGCGCCCTGGCCAAACAGATCAAGTTGCCCAAAGTGGACACAAGTCAGTTGAACTTGCTTAGTGACTTGAGTTGGGTGGCCAAACGAACTCATATGTTTCCTCTCAAGTACACGAAAGTCCCCAAAAAGACATTTTACGGCAGACTATCCTCCATTTTATTGGCTTATAATAGGTTAACAGACGTCAACCAACTTGCGTTGCCTGGGTTGGGTGGCCAAACGGTGTAAAACTTGCTTTGACTTGCGTGCAAATTTGATCTCGACCAAAGTAAGTGCAGGTCATCGTAAGTTAACGCAAGTTCATGCAGGCCCTGGCCAAACGGAATCGCAAGTAGACCCAGGATTTCAACTTGCGGCTACTTGCGATTCTAATTGACCAGGGCTTTACAGTATTTGTGTATAATCTAGTATATAATTCATAATCATCAATCATATTTGACATGGCTTCCCTTCTGGGGGTTTCTGGATCCCAGCTTGATGTGTTGCACTAACGCAAACACTGGAAAGAAAATCCATAGCTGCGTCACCCAACGAAGAAGATTTTAAATCCGTCGGAAGTAGATCGAGTAAGGCATCAACAAGATCACGCCGATCAAGAAGCAGTCGGTCCTCTAAGGCAACTTTTTTCATCGATTTAAAGAAAGCTGATGCTGCTGCGGAACTGGCTGCAAGGGAAGTCGAATTTAACGCCCTACAAGAAGAAACAGAACGTAAGGAAGTCACTGCAAGAATTGAAGCAGAACTAGCGCAGAGAAAACTGGAGTTGGAAAAAAATGGAAACCAAGAAACAAATAGAAATAGCAAGGGCGAAGTTAAAGGTATAACAGGAAGTACAAGAATTTGAGGACGACATGGATTCTGCTGACGATGATCATTTGCAAACTTCTCTAATCCAGATAAACCGTGAGTCAGAAGAAGCGTCCGTCATTCCACCTCAAGAACCCAGGTATTCAGTTCCAGATGCGAACACTTCAAATTCAACAGCGCCGTCCGCTCTACAGCCTCAGGACGTGCATCCCGTAGGAAGCGCAGCCACCCATCCCGCACACGCTCAATCGCAAGCGTCACCAGCAAACGTGGATACCGTCACCTAACTCGTCACAGCGATAGCCTATTCATTCAGCATGAGTCGCCTGCTAGCACCTGAATCAACCATCTTCAGCGGTGAGCCCATCCTTTATCCGGATGGGAAGTCGTCCTTTCATGCCCTCATACACCGAAAGAACTTACCATCAAGTGATAAGATGTACTATTTGAAACGATACGTGAGTAGATCTGCCAAAGAAGCAGTATTAATTACGGGCTTTTCCTGCAGAGTTCATCGGAAGCCTACGAACAAGCGTGGAAAATTTTAGACGAGAGGTTTAGTCGCCCGTTTATAGCAGCAGATGCGTACAGAGACAAGCTACGGAAATGGCCCAAGATCGGTATGAAAGATCACCAAGGCCTCAGAAGATTTGTCGATTTCCTAACAAGTGTGGAAACTGCTATGCAAGTGATCGAGAATTTAAACGTCTTGGTATGGTCGTGGAGACTTCAATGAATCAGGAAGGTCTCGTTCGTGCAGTAAAAGTCAAGCTGGGATCCAGAAACCCCCAGAAGGGAAGCCATGCCAAATGCTCTGTTGTTGAGCGACCAGTACAAAACGTTGTTCTGCTTATGCAAGGCGTAGACTAAAGATTTAATGCCATGTTTTGGAAGGCTTTAAAGTCTTACGTGAAATTATTCATGATTTGCTATATCGTTTT
>JAHPZR010021974.1:0-5000 GCA_019787425.1 Platygyra sinensis
ATCTTTTATTTAACCGGTAGGCTAAAATAGCTTATGGGGCCATTCAAAAAATGCTAATAGTTTAATAAAAAGTTAAAAACTGCCAAAAAATATACATGTAAACTAGTAGTAATCAAAGATTATGAGTGCATTTGACGCCGTAACTTTAATACAGATACTTTAAATGATTTCCCTATCTGACTTTCAACCTCTCCCTATTGTAAAATTAACACTTTTTCATCGACAAACGCGGTTTTATTTACAGAAAGCTATTTCAGTATCAAAGTAGATGCAATTCTGATTGAACAGGTCCCGGTACAAACTACGTTGCGTGACTGCACCAATTGGGGGTTTTCACATCCAAAATCACAAAATAAATTCAATATTAAAAAAGATATGTTCCAGAAAAAGAACAATTTTTTTTATTGATGCATTTGTTATTTGACAAAGACCAGAGTCGGCAGTGTTGCGTAACTACAGGCATACAGAGTATTTTGTAAATATCGGCAACTGATAAGATCCACATGGAGGATCGAAACCATGGTCTTGCCCGAACTAAGCCGCACAGTGCCATATACAACATGCTAAACAGACGTGCGTGTAATAACTACATTTATTAGTGTAGAATTTGGCACTTTTGGTTCATTAGCGTTCCTTTGGGAATATGTTTTGTGTTTCTTTCCCGCGCGTTTAGTAAAATTTGCATGTTCTTTACTATTCCGGTTTTTAAGCTTTTGTGCATGCTGCAGTTTTCAGTTCACCGTTGATGTCAACTAGGATTCATCTTGTATTATAAACCTACATAGAGTTCCCTTTCGCGGCCTACAGCGCCAATACAATGCAAGTTTTCATTTATTATGTTCATTACGTTTCGCTTTTAGTCGCTTTTCAGCTTTATATTTCTACAGTTTGTAAGTTAGTATTTTTTGTTGTTTCTTGTTAGTTCAAACCTCTCCTTGATCGAGCGTTTGTAAATCGTTGCTGTAAGTGGCCAAGAAGGATTCGCTTTTGGCAGTTACAATTAGAATTATGTGCTGCCAGAACAACCAAAAGGAAGAATAAATCTACTCAAATCTATATACATCGAGCTCGAGAAACATCTGAGCCCGATCAGATAGCTGCAAGAAACTTAAAGTGGTACTATGACGAAAATCGCATCTTTCCTATTGAAACCATTTTAAAACATAAACAAGTACTCTGTATGAGAAGAAAAATGACGTTTACTTTTTTCAAATATCTCTTTTTGTTCCAGAGATATTCGAGTTTTTAAAATATGGAAATTAGCCAAGTGATGACGTCATACACTCAACCAAATTTTGATCAAATATGATGAAAAAAGATATCTCAGCCAATTTGCAAAAGAAATGTTTGATTCTTTACAGTAATATTCTACTAAAGGTGCTACACAATATGATCTTAAAGGTTTTGTTACCATGGCAACATACTGGGTTCCAGACCTCCCCAATATTAAGGGCATTTCTGGCCACCTTCAGCGTTCTATTTTCATATTTGCAAATGGCACCCCATATGTACGATCCAGCAGGCATATAAATATGTTAGCTCCAGTTTGTGGCCCTGTTTAGCTTTTTTCGAGCTGAAAATTACTAACATATTTAAATCAAGTGGTTGGGGACTGGAACAGAATGAGTTGCCATGGGAACAGAATTTTTATAGCCCCAGGTGTGCTTCTGATAGAACTACTAGGCTGCCAAGTTTCAATGGTCTGCGCTGCAAATTGACCAAGATAGCTCTGTGTATGTACTTGAGATAATATTGGGTTGAGTGTATGACGTCATCAGTCATCTCATTTGCATATCTTAAATATCTCCGGAACTAATGCAGATATTTTAAAACGGAAAACGGCGTTTTGATGCCTTCATGGAATTTTATGTGATACACCTAAAATATCAAGGGGTAAAAATTTGATCATAGTACCACTTTAAGAGTGTTGCAAAAGATATGTATACCTTTCTCAAGGTAAAGCTACGACATCTTAGGAAAAAACCGTACAAGGACAAATAGTATGATATCCATGATAAGAATCTACCTACTGCTTGCAAACAGTTCTAATGACAGCCGGGCCCGGTGTCACAATATATAATGCAAGTAAGAAAAATGTTCATGGAAAGTTTAATTTGTAGTTTGCTCCTAGAAAGCAAATACTTAGAGACTTGAAACAAATCTTGTGCAATATAAGTGAGCCTAAACAATAGCAACAGCGGGAGTTGTGCAGGCCTGTCACAAATTTATGTGATTTTATTGTTTTAATTTTTTTTCACTCGATCCTCGATCCTCAATCCTCAATCCCTGGACCCTGATCCCCAATCCTCCGTCCCTGATACTCGATCCTGGTTTTCCACCAAAAAATCATGACAATTTGAAATTTAAATACAATAACAGTAACAGTTACAATAATATAATTACAATTACAATTGTAACTGTTACTGTATATTGAATTTCAAGGCGTCAAATTCCCGGGGTATGCCCACAGGGGTGGGGGGGATGTTAAAGCTTTGATTTCACTGGTACATTCCTTACGCTTTAAAAATAGACTAAACAGTGAAATGTGACACTCACGTAAACCAAATTCAACCTCCGTGTAAATACTGGATGTATTTGTCAAGGTACCTGTGAATTTTTAAACATTTGATTAGTTTATTCAGTAATCCTCGACAAATGCGATAGTTCTTTGCTGATTTTTCTAAACTGCTTGGTTCAGCCTTGTAAAATACGATGAAAAAGGGCGATACAGTACATATCAACAGAATAAAAATGGAATACACGAACCAGGGAGCTGTATGCCATTCTCTGTTAAAATGAAAACACACACATTTTTTCTTCATTCCATGAGACAAAAGAGCTGGCCCTGTATCATTTAAATTTGTTTGATTTTGTGACCAAGTTAGGTTCGTGTTGTTATGTGAACAACAGACAAATTGCAAATTGACACAAACAAATTTATTGTAAAAGGAAAAGGGTGAAAGCAACTAAAAAGAAATAACAAATTACAAAAAAGTATAAATGAACTAAGAAAGAAAACTACTTACAAAACAAGGAGGAAAAAGCAACAATTTTCAACTGACAACTGTGCCAGACTGGGAATGAGTCACACAATGCAAACCAATTCAACACTAAGAACGTGCACATGCACAGAATGATATAACAGTAAACCAAAACAAATTCTTGGCCAAATAAAAAGGAAGCTAACAAATTTGGAGCACAACAAGATAATAGACTATTTTACAGTTACAAGTCTGCTCAGTGACCTGGCCTTTGAATGGCAGTGAGGCTGGAGGTGACCTTGTTTTGATACAGACCTCTCTGCTTTTGTTGTGTAAATAAAGTTGTTCTTATGCTAACTAGGTACATTTACATGACAAAACCAGAGAGGTCTGTATCAAAGCAAGGTCACCTCTAGCCTCGCTGCCATGCAGAGGCCAGGTCAACGAGCAGGCAACTGTAAAATGGTCTATTGTCTGGCCAAATAACAGAAAACATACTAAACAAAGCAACTATTAATAACTTGGCTATTGACAATACAAAGTGATGACAGCTAAGAAATTGGAAAGGTCAAAAACAATGAACTGGATCCTCAGATTACACTATTTTACAACTGATCTCACAAACAAGTAGCACAATGTGATACCAAGCAATCTAGTGAAACCAAGACAATTAACAAGGAATCCAGCTAAACATGACCAGAAACATGTGGCCAAAAGAACTGAAATTACTCCAAAACAACTAAACAGGACAAAATGGTAAGCTAATTACAATGAAAGGCTAAAAATTGTTACAAATAATCCAAACAGAACTGATTGGATGAATAATCAGGCCACAAGTTCAACTTATCATGAACATGTTAACAAGAGAGTAACATACCAAGGCACTGAAGAGAAGCTTGCTTGGTCAAACTAGAGAATTCTAAGGCTTCAGAGCTGTGAAATCTGCGAAAGCTTGAATGCAACTCAACTAATTCTAGCTTGAAACTGCTCAGAATATACCTACATGTCTGGAGACTGGGCTACATCCTGTTACTAATTAATAGATAATTACTGAGGCACATGGCATTATGAGGAATATTGCAGCCAGCTGAGGCCGTAGGCCGAAGCTGGCTGCAATATTTCTCATAATGGCCATGTGCTGAAGTAATTATCTATTATACTTATTGATCCCCATGAAATCCTATTGTTGTGTGCCTGTGTTGGATCTTCGATTTTAGTCGAACATATATATGTGATAATTGTGATGCTCATTGCTATTGTTCCTTGTTTGTGATGAATATGTCTTTGATTTTAACATGTTTTAATGGTGCCGGGGGTTGTTATTGCAGCTCGTTGTTATAGTTGTTCAAAACAATTCTAACGATGGAATTAATTCATGCAAGGCATGTAACACTGCAAATTTGCCAACTTTATAAGCTAAAGAATTCAGGTATTTTACTCAGTGCAAACCTGTGTTTAGAAAGGCGATGGATTCGTCGGAAGACAAAGAATTATTTATTACAAAGAACTCTAAGAAGGCAGATATTTCAGCAGAAATCGAAGGTAATGTTGTGTAACGTTTGGACATTTCTGTCAGTGCTTCATTTCTTTATCGACTTCTAAAGGCGGCGAACGTTTCAATTTTCTTTTTTCAAATAGAGCAAAGATTTAGAACGCCAATTACAGCTTTAGAATGTGAGAAGCTTGACAAAAGCTGGGTGTCAGACGCCAGCCGCCGGAAATGGGTGAGGGTTTTGAAAGTCTTTGAGGAGTGGAAGAAGCAGAGAAATGAAGCGGTTTTGAAACAAGATTACAGTGGCGAGCTGGTAATTCAAGCGTTAAACGCAAACGACAATGTTGACAATGTTGTAAGCTATCAGTTTTTTGTATTGTATCAGTTTTTTGTATTTTATACACTAAATTTCCTAAAACAGGCTACAATATTTTTAATAATTGTAGCCTGCACACTGCAATATTAAAAATATTGCAGCCAGCACACTGCAATATTTTAATATTGCAGTGTGCTTATTTAGCCCGTTT
>JAHPZR010021974.1:10000-15000 GCA_019787425.1 Platygyra sinensis
AAAATCTAGCTGTTATCTTTCGAAAATTACACCGAAATCCAACTGCAAACATGTTCCGGCAGATGGCGTAGTGCGCGCGCAGACACGCAAATGTCTTACTTACTGGGGAGGTGACAGGAAAAATGTAACGGGCACCGTAAAAGCTTTCAAGAAAAGATCAATAACTTTAAAAAACGTGTGGTTACCCCTACATTTTTTGTTGCGAAATGGAAGTGGCAAGCCTATTCAAGATGTGATTAGTTTCTGGTCGTGAGCAAAAGGTATTTAGACTGTATTTTAGCTGAACCAGAGGAAGGCTGTCAGAGACGTTAAAAGCAATTTTGCAACGATTTTGTTACTAAAAGCGTAACAAAAATGATTTTTAGTTTAAAGATCTTTTTAAATGTGTTTGCCTTTCTGTATGTTAAGGCGAATTCTAAGGAAATCTGTGAAGAACTATCATTTCCAGCTTTTTTCAGAAAAATGCTGACGTCAGCATTTTTGTTGAGATTCAAGGCTAATTATCACGAAAAAACGCGTGGCTACCCCTATTTTTCTTTGTGGATTCCAATAGCCCTTGCAAATATCAACTTTTTTCCGCGTGGTGCTAACTTGGCGCAAAAAACCTTTGTATTTAGTAGGCACCGTCCTTAAACATGACGTCACACGCCGTCAAAAAGTAGCTTTCTCAGCTTCGATATGCGCGGGGAAACAAAAATATTAGACGTTTTGTTGTGTAGTATCGCTGAGTATTTTTACGAGTTGTGCCTTATTTATGACGAGCCCGTAGGTAAAGCGAGTCAAAGTACAAACAACGAATAAAAATTCTCAGCAATACTACACAACAAAACGTCTAATAAGATATTTATTATCCAACACGCCAAATTGTCATGTCCGTGCGCGCGAATTTCTCGGATATTTAATTTTATTTACGGGGAATGCGTGACCACAGAAGTATGCGAAGCGGGACAGAATTGGCGCGGGAAATCCAGCTAGCTGATTGGTCAACGGCAGGAAATCTGTTTAACCGGTCCTCTGGAGTACAAATACCGCGTGATATTTGTACTTGATACTTTGTACATAAAATATAAAAAAAAACATTAAAACAAATTGTATGCTAGCTTGAAGAGCTGTGTCTTCAAATTTGATTTTAATAAAAAAGCAACACTTGAGCTGCAGGCAGTTTGTTCCAGAGAAATGGCCCAGAATGGGCAAAGGTTCAATAAAGGTCTTGTAATTAGCTCTTGGGATCTTTTAAAGGAGGCACTGGTCACAGGAACATAGACGATGAACTGTAAAAGAGAGCAACTACAGAATGCAGAGCCACTTAGGACCACATGTTTTACATGTGTCAAAATCTTTTGAAGAACAAAGCATAACACAATAGGCACCTTTGTGATTCAATGAAATGTAAATAAGTGGCCCTGTATTCTGTAGTTTAGCTCATTTTTTCCTACTGATTCCTGGCTCATCGAGAGATGGAGCACTATCGGCTTCGCTATGTGAGGGTTGATTGAACCACGTGCCCTTGCCAATGAAATGAAATTCATTGGTCTTCTTCTTTTTTGGTCCTGGCTTTGTTTTGCTTTTTATCAAAGGATTTTTCTCCGTTCTGGAACGTTTCATGCCGACGAAAGGATTTGTTTTCGAAAGCGTGACCACAGTTGAGTGTAAACAAAAAATGCGAATGTGTTGAAATGGGATCTTCCGGATGAAGTCATTTGCCGTGAAAAGGTAGCTGGGGAGACAATGACTATAAGGACTATGACACCTTCGCGGTTTATCAATAAACCGCGAAGGTGTCATAATCCTTATTGTGTTATGCTTTGTTCTTCAAAAGATTTTGACACATGTAAAACATGTCAGTCCGAAGTGGCCCTACATTCTGTAGTTCAGGACAACTTGGATTAATATTAATCCGTGGATTATAATAGTAATAGATTATAATAGGGTTATTATAATCCGGTAATAGATTATTATATAGAGAACAAAACCGTGTCGGCGATTTCCCTTATTTTTAAATGCTTTCCTCGTGGTGGCCTTTAACGCAACAGGTTACACGAACTTTTCGATACTCGAACTTGACAGATCTATAAAAAGATAACCAATAGAAATAAAAGAAAATGCTGACACGTTTTTGGAGATCAATGCTTTGTGATTAACACCGCACAGTTATTTTGCATGAACAATCGCATTCGATACCCGATTAATTCGCTGGAATGTCAGTCGGTAAATTTGGAGTTGACGGCCTCTGCTGCCTTTGGAAAGCAAAATCCAAAACAAAACATAATTTTATCACATTCTACATTTTATAACCTTTCTTTTGTAATATAGTTTGTGGGGGTTTCCTTAAAATTAGCGCGCGTACGAATTTTTTTTTTCTGAAGGACACCCGCGAAGTTTTGAACTAACCTTTTAAAAGTGAATGCAAAAGCCAGAGGAAGCCAGTGGAGATGACACAATGCAGACAAAATGTGATCAAACGTTTTTCTGAATACTAAACATTAATCGAGCTGCGGCGTGGAGCACCATGATAAAATGATCTGTTTGGTACTTTGGAACGCTAAAGAGAAGAGAGTTGCCGAGTGGCTCGAATGTGACGTCACACTGAAATGCGTGAACCAGTCTTCGTAGACTCAGGACTGAGAATTTCCTAATTTTGGGAATTTTAGATAATCCATGAAAAGCCTTGCTACAAGTCTTGCCAATGTGAATGAACATGAACATATTAGCGTCGCCGGAATCACAAACCCACGTTACGAACACTGTTCAGAGACTCAGCTGGATGGTAGAATCACCGACAGTAATAGAATCGATTGCGATATTTGATAATTGATGGCAAGAACCAACAACTAAGAACTCAGTCTTCGAATTGCTGATTAATGTACCAGTCAATTCCAAAACCGCCCATCCCCCCTCTCCGGGCAATCCCCGGGCATTTGACTCGCGTTAAGCTCCGTACAGTGGGGAATTTGACCCAAAATGAGGCCCGCCCGGTAGGGCATTTGACTTTCCTGTCAAAACGTCTGTCAGCGGTCGAAAGCAAAAGGATTTCGCAATTCTTTGATTCAGCACGTGGGCCGTGTTCACGGCTGATTGCTCTTGTCGATTCCACGTGGGTTTTTCTGTTGTTGTCGTTTTATCTAGTCTCTGTAATATGTTGTCGTTTTATATAGTCTCCCGTCTTATTAAGTTATTTAATACTTTAGGTTAGCTTCTCTTCGTAATCTTAATGTACTTGGTTTGTTTTATGTTACTTTATTTCTATTTATTGTATAGTAGTGTTTTCTTTGTTATTTGGTCCATCTACAGACAATCCTTGTATTTGTAAAATGTCTTCAGATCTCCCCGCCTCGATTAGTTTATAAGCTATTTGCGGGGGGAAGCTAATGTAATTTCTTGTATTTCTAATTTTAATAAAATTTTGTTGTTTTGTTGTTATATAGTTGTATCGTGGAATATTCCTTTGATTAAAATGTGGAGCGAAGACAAGCTGAACAAGAAATTCGTAGTGGCTGAAAATATTGCAGCACTTGTCTCCACAGTTGCTTTAACATGCCTGGAAGGCGGGGGATTTGACCCTCTTTGAAGCTCTAATGGGTGGGGCATTTGACCGTCTAAATTGGCAACATAGCGGGGAATTTGACCAAAATTTTTCAAAAAAGTCAAATGCCTCGGGGTTTGCCAGGGGGGGATGGGCGGTTTTGGAATTGACCAGTACATAACAGAAAGTTATAAATGAACCATGAGCATCGGAAAAGCATGCCTCAACAGCAGCCAGAGCATGATCTTGTGAAGATCTGTTATCGGGTCTAAGCGAGAGATTTTAGTGGCCTTGTAATGGTTCATTCACTTGCCCTTGAACTTTAAGTTATAAAAAGTTTATTCCCAATCTGGGTTTCATAATCATTTCAAGAGTGAAAAAAAATAACAAAAAATAGACACCCTTTCAGAAATGATTTGCTTTCATTATAGCAAACTTCTAGAGGCGAGTTCCGTGTTAGCGCTTAAGTTGACTGGTGGGAAAAAGAGGGATACTTACACCTTAAATAATATCATGGTTAAGTATAAGCGTCACTGTAATCTCATATGTTCATCGTAATGTTTGATGACACATGCCTCACTATTAAATTCCTTCAAACAAATCCAACAGGTCAGGCTTTCAACCCGGTCTGAATTTTCTTCCGTCAAAGAAGACAGCAGACAAGATTTCTTGCCACCAAGAGTTGCAGCTGACTCCTGAAAGTCTCCTCTTGGTTTAAAGCACTGATCATGTTGCTTTTGTTTTAAGGAGCTGGCTCTCGCATGCCTCTCTTCATGTTGTCTGCAGTGTGTTAACTGACTAAAGGACTTTTCACAATGCTTGCATGCATATGGCTTCTCTCCTGTGTGAGTTCGTTCATGTTTCCTGCAATCTGACGAGTTGCTAAAGGACTTTTTACAATACTTGCATGTATATGGCTTCTCTCCTGTGTGAGTTCGTTCGTGATCCTTGCAATTTGATGACCAACTGAAGGACTTTTTACAATGCTTGCATGTACACAGCTTCTCTCCTGTGTGAGTTCGTTCATGTTGCTTGCAATTTGATGACCGACTAAAGGACTTTTTACAATGTTTGCATGTATACGGCTTCTCTCCTGTGTGAGTTCGTTCATGTCGCTTGCAATTTGTTAACTGACTGAAGGACTTAGTAAATGGTTTGAACCCAGGAGTATCAGTAGTTCGTATTGTGTGATCGTCCGGGTGAGTGTAGTTCTGAAAAGAACTGTTGTTGGTGACTGACGTTTCGACAACCTGAGCGGAAGTCATCTTCAGAGTCAAGTGAATAGTGTTTGTCAGTCGATGTTGTTATAAGTCTGGTCAGTTGAAAACGATTGGTCAGTTAAGCCATGATGTTATTGGCTGAAAGACTCGTGTAAAGTTTGTCATCAGTCATTGGTCAGTTTCGATCCGTCTTTTGTTAGTTAAAATTTTATTGTTAGTCAAAATTAAGTCGGTCTGTTAGAAGTCCGGTTGTCGGT
>JAHPZR010021975.1:5000-20000 GCA_019787425.1 Platygyra sinensis
CGAAACACCTCGAATTGGTCCACGTACATCATCTGGCGAACTCTTATACGAGCTTTAACAGCAATTCAGCAAGAACTCAGGCTCTTGTTTTAGCGTGAAGAATAAATTTGCACATGCATGCAGTGAAGCATGTCTGCAAAATTTTGGAATATTTGTTTGCTTTTAACTAGGTTTCTTCGCCCTAGCTTGAATGAAAAATTATTGTTATTGAACTTTTCTTCTGATTTCTTTCATTTGGTCCCCTGTGTTTGGGAATTTTAGGTTTTAAAAGTGAACAGTACCTTCCACGCTGGATTTCACGGCGACCATCAGGCGGTTTGTTTATTTTTTTTATTCGCTTTATTCAAATATATTTTGGAGTCTTTATTCAGCTACTACAAGACAAACGAGAAAAGAAATAAATGGGCACTAATAACACAGTTAAGATACGATTGATCCCTAAATAATTGGCTTGTTTTCGTCTTTTTGATTCACAACTTTCATCCCTCTTTGGCCGTATTAAATAATAGAATTCCTTCGTACAGGGAAGAAATAATTTGATTTCTTGTTTTTAGATTGATTTTTACACGAGTTCTTCGCTTTTATTTTCCGTTGTTTTCTCAAATATCAGCCGTAATAGTACAAGAAAGGAAATTCTGTTGTATTTGGTTTCGTTTAATGCCCTCCGAAGTCAATTAATTCATTTTTGCATATTGAATTTCTCGGCTTCCGTTGGACATTTTGTCGCGCGATAAAGCCTTGAAGTAACATCATTTCTTGTGTATCAGTATGTCTTCCTGTAAAGTCAATTTTGAACAAATTTTGTACCATATCCTCACAAGATTCCAAGAGAATCACGTTGTTTGGTTAAGTTAGTTTTCATGAAGGATCAAGTTATTATGTTAATTAAGTTAGTTTCCATAGAGGATCAAGTTGTTATGTTAGGTTAGTTTCCATAGATGATCAAGTAGTTTTGTTAAGTTAGTTTTCATAAAAGATCAAGTTGTTTGGCTAAGTAATATTGTGGCAAATGTTCAATTATATTTCAAGTTAAAGGGATGCATATTTGCACATGTTGAAACTGAAGAGCTCTATCTAGGAAAAATACACTTCCATTTCCTGTTAGCAGATAGATCTATACCCATAGATTATTTTAAATTGTTATTACCAAAGGCAAGACCTATTGGACTACGTGTTTAAAATAAAATTGTTGGCTTTCATCTTGTGGTTTTGGATCATTGATGTCATACTCATTCGCTAGCTATATGGCGAAAACATTTTGTTCAACAACATTTCAGTGTTTTTTTTATTCCTACTTTCATTACTGTGCTAGCAGAGGTGTCTTATCTTGTCTTTTGTATTTCCTGGTTTTTTCATGGTTGTCTTACCTGTTCCCTAATTAAGACAGCTATGAAAATACTACGAAACATGGAGAACTCTGCTGGTATACTTTCATTCGTTTTGCACTTCGGTATTTCCCACCAGTAACCTCATGTCCTCTCAGAGGCCTATAATTTTTTAATTGGTCAACAGACCAAACAATAAGTTGCTTTCCATTGCAGTTTCCTTTCTTTCTCTCTCTTTTTTTTATTTCCTTCCTACAGAAGTAGCTACATGTAGTCCTCGACTACCTATTTTTTATACATGCGAGACATTTAAGCCGGTCAAATTATTTGTCGGAGTAGGCCACCGAGCGGAACTTTCCAGGCAGGGGGGGGGGGGGGGGGGGGGTTCGCCGAACCCCCCGAAACCCCCAGCTACGGGCCTGATATTCAAGACTGGGACTAGATCGTGGTACACCCATGTAAAAGGAATTTCAAATTGAGTGTAGTTCCCACCTTGTCCACTTATTATCGTGTTCTTACACGCGTGTTGTGAATTTTTTTAAGAAAAACTATCTATTTTAGAGGGCATGCAGAGCTGTTTTGCCCACAAATACTCAAACGGTCTTTTATTTACGTGAGCTTAGAAAACTTTGAAGATTTTAATTTGGTTTCAAAAGTATAAACGAATTATATCTCTCCGACGCTGTGCCACTGGTCATCATGAATCAAACTTGATTAAATCCACCTGTGTGTCAGGTTGTGTAGTACCATTTCGACAAAAAGACGGGCAAAACAGAAGTCTCCACTACCCGACTATTTTAACTCCGAGAATGCGAAAAAGAGGTTTTTCCATGAAAATTTCCGACGCTCTGAGGCGTAACATGTTTCCTTGAATGTCAAATAGCGGTGCACATCCTTTGTTCACAAGCCTGGGAAACCGTAAGTACAAAAGTAATAATATGTGTTTCTATAGTTAGAGGGAAAAAAAACAAACAAAACTATATTCGTTTGTCAAATGGTCCGCGAAACTAGAGCCGATCTAGGAGGCCCATCATTTAGTAATGAGCTCCTGAGCGATCGAGAACAAACAGTGGAACGCCATGCATAGTGGACCACAAAGTGGTCGAGATGATTTTAAGATTCAGTTTTTTGGATAACAAGCCCAGATGTCATTCCATCAACGCGATATGGAAATAGCCACCCTTTGAGAATTGATATGCATCGATCTTTCCAGAATTTGTTCTTCGTTAGGTCGAGAATTTTGTTTTTTTCTAACAACGGTCGAGAAGAATTCTATTAGTTTATAGCGACCAGCCCCCACGAACAAAGTTTAGCGACATGAATTCGAAATAAGTTGGCGACAGCAGAATGTAATGTATTAGCTTCGAGCCGAATTGAAGCATTAGCGACACCAAATTAGATTTAGCGAATGTTGAAACAACGCGTTACGGACCATAGCGGAGAAGATACTTTCACACTGACTCGCTCGAGACGTTTATTCATTTAAATTTTAATCGAAATGAAAATAAATGAAAATATATGATAGTAATGACGAGTGAAACCAACCGCAGGGCTGTATGAAGTACTTGCCACAGCAAGCGACGGTAGGTTTTTGTGGGGCGGAGGAATTTAAAACAGCGATGCTCGCAAAACTACGAGCGTTGAGAAGGATTGAGAGTGAGGAAAAAGGGATGGGCTAATGAAGATTGTGGAAACCAGACAGATTAAAGTAGGCTAGTTTAAGGACCAGGGCTATTTCATTTATACTTGGAAATGCAGCTTGATGTGTTTACCTGTCAACCGAGCACTTAATGATGAGATAGGTCCAGTGTCATTTACCCCCTAGAATGTGGGGGTAAACGGGGGGCACTCTCTATAGTATGTTTTGTTTTGAGAGTAAAGTGAAGGAAAATTAAGGGAAAACTAATTACCAATCGTCTTAAAACACACATTTGCCTTAGGAAAACACATGGCCGGTTCTCTTACGAGGATTCCATCCAATCTTTCGTGAACTTTGTGTAACTTCTTAGAGGAAATTCCAGTGTGCAATCAAAAGTCCAGTCTGTCTTCTGAAGACTGTCCGCTTCAAGTCGGAACTGGAGCCTTAAGTGCCAAAAGTCGGAGCGGACCTTCGACCGGACATTCACCTTACAAGTGTTTTTGCATGATTACCCATGAGTAGATCGCGCATTAAACAAACTCGATTAGTTTTTAATCGTTGTCAGTGTTTTCGTTCAAGAAAAGGGGTTTAAAAAAAGTTCACAACACTTTATGCCTTTGATGAGTTGTATTGATGACGTGGTTCAAGGCGGTAATTAACTGCTTTGCTGGGACAAACTGTCAAGGGCGATGCTTCGAGCCTTGGTCAAAGCAGACCGTTATCGTTGGCAGCTACCGCTTTAAAACGGGCGTTTTATGGAGTTGCCATCACCCACTTAATTTTGCGGAGTCATAACGACAATGATGGGGACCTCTTTTACACACCTTTCTATAGTCCTTCGTGCACGCCATTATGGAATTTTCGGTTTAAGGAGGCTTCGAAAAGCGGTTTTTTAGCTGCACGCGCGCGCGCAATCTACACACGCCATAACTAAGATGCACGCGTCAGCTGAATCCAGTATTAAAATCAGCACACCGGAAGTTAATGCTGCGTAAAATCGCGCGAACCGGAAATAAAATCTGCAGAAAACATTTGTTTTTAGCTCGAAAGTTCGCTCGGTGACCTATCTTGATTTTTTGCATGCACGCACCATTCGCAATGGCACTTCAGATATAAAAGTTTCGGGGAAAATTATCTAGTGGAATTTTCTGTAAGCCATAAAACGCGTTTTCTTTAAATACATTTAATTCTACTAGATAGAATTTTTTCATACTGTCTGAAAAGTTAAAGAATTTAGGGAACTTTCCAACAAAGAAATAAAAATGGTAGGTCACCGAATTAGTTTCTCAGATAATTTACAAAAACTGAAATTTAGAGGACGCTTTTGTGGACCTCGTGCGTTGCCATGGTAACTGATATGACGTCACAAGTACCCTTAAAGTATAGCCCAACAATAGAGATGCAAGGAGACATATAGTTTGCCCACACCATTAAACATCCTTCTTTGTAATCTTCCATCGTTTCACAAGCAATATAGCGACGAAAAACCCTTTCGAGCCTCCTTAAATTATATCCTTTTGTAGACAATCGGACTTTTTCCCCACAGCCCTCCAGAGGCTTTTATTTTAGGTCCAAATTATAGCGATATTATATATTCTCTCCACGCTGGTCACGAGTCATCATCAATTCAATGTCACAATGATACAGTCTCAGCCGGCTATCTGATCACGGAAGTGCGAAAAAATGTTTCGATTTGCATTGCGTGTTCCTGTGCGTACACGCTTTCAGTCAATCAAGCTATCAATGAGTCCGCAGTGTAATCATTGATCATTTCAATTGATGTCCCATAGCGTGGACTAGGATAGGAAAATCGTAAGTACAAAATTTACTAATTTATTGCTTCTAAGATCAGTAGAAGAAACGAATATATTATCTTTAAAACGCCGAATACCCGGTCGAGAACAACCAGACCAATGTAAGGCGTTGTACTTGTAATTGTGTTTTTTCATTGTCTTTTTCACCATCTCTCGATATTTACCCTACTCGGTGCAAAAGCAGCGGGAACGTTTCTTAAATTTCATTCATAGTTTATGGTAAAACTAACGAAAACTCAGGGATAAATGATCAGAGTAAGCTGTATAATTATAATGGAACTGCAAACAAACTCGCCCTGTACTTCACCCGCTTGCCGGCACTTGTTTGTAAACATAGTAGTCTACTCGGTGTCGTTAGTAGCTGTTATGGGCGCTCAGTAGGATTTTTGTTGTTTGTGGGTTATCCGGCTTTTATTTCTGATGTGCTTGTTGCAACAAATTCCTCTCGACATGCATTAGAGCTGTCTAGAGCCTTCATTGTGCGGTAGACACCCTGTGAACTACTTACCTTGCTAACTTAGCCATACCATATCCGTAATATAGCGTAAAAATTTTTATAAGCCGTGCACAAGAACCAACATTGGAAAACAATCAGTATCTTCAATTGTAGTTGACCTTTGGCAAGATCTTCCAACTAGCTTGAAAAATCTTAACACTTTTACCTTTCCTGGCAAATTAAAAGAATTTCTTCTTCTTTCTTCTTACTCAATCCAGTAAATAAAATCATGCCAACGACTGCCCATATATGTGCTTATTTTTTCGTCTTAGTTTTTAAATGTGTGTATCTGTTGTTGTTTTTGTGTTGTTTTTGTTGTATCTACTACAATCTGTTTAATTAACTTTCCTTAGCTAGGGGCTAACTAGAAAACTTAAGTTTACTTAGCCCCTAGACACCTTTAAATGGTAATGTTTAGCTTTTTTTTCCCCCCTCTTTATAGATCTAAATTCCTTTAAAAATGTAATGCTAATTGTAAGAAAAGGTATAAATAATAAAGATTGTTGTTGTTGTTGTTGTAACATAAGCGGTTTCACGGGATTGCTTAGGATTGTTTAGAGTGATTACATCACCATATAAAGAGGAGGTCAGGACTGAAAGACTCTGTAAGTTATAGCTTTTGTCCGTGGAATGAATGATGATTTGTTACCCGAGAAGAAAGCTAAGAAAAGAGAAACGTGACTCAGAGTGACTGTAGCGAGAATACAGCAGATATAAGCCGTGAAGTTAAAATATAAGTGGACGATTCCGGAGAATCAATAAATCTTCCGGTAATTCGGTTAGAGATAATGCAATGTTAAAGCATCGGAACGCCGCTCACTGGTAAATTTTGCAAACGTCGAGAGCATGCCGCGAAATTTCAGGAAGACCTGTCACTTAATGCTAGTGTTCAGACATGGTTTTATTGCAGTTGGCATCACCCTCTTAATTTTGCCAGATTCATGACAGATGATGGTGAATACGAGGATTCTTAGCTTTCCAGGGCGTAATTTAAGACTGAGTTACGTGAGCCACTCAGGGTCGCATGTCGAAGAAACAACATTAGACGAGGTCCACTGGTCAGTGAAACAAACGAAGAAGCTTAGTGTTGGTTTGGTATGGACTACAAGTATCCCCTAACTTGTAAAGGAATGTAAGGTCTAAGTACATGCATGATTAAAGCCCGGGATTTAAAGGTTCCGTTTATTAGTTCCAATTTATTAGTTCCGTACATAAACCGCGTGTGAACAGAATCTTCTTCAAGACTGGGATCGTGGGTCAACCGTACGCGTGTAATAGGAATTTCAAATGGAGTGGAGTTCTCGCCTTGACGACCTATTATCGTATTCTTGCACCGTGTTGTGAAATTTTGAAAAAAAATTGTATCCTTTTGCGCACAATACTCAAACGGCTTTTAATTTACTTACGTTGAGTAGAAAACTTGAAGATTTTTGGTTCAAATTATAACGATATTTTCTCCATGCTGGCCATGAGTCACCATCAACTAACTAATCACGGTTGTTTACCATTTCAAGAACTTGGCCGGGAACGGAAGTTCCACTGCCCAACTATTTAACCCCGAGAACGCGAAAAGAGGGTTGCATAAAAAAATTCCGACGCTCTGAGGCGTGACAGTTTTCCTTGATGTCAAATTGCGTTTACATCCTTTCAAGTTTTACAAGCTGGGAAACCGTAAGTACAAAATAAATGTTTGTTTCCATGGTCAGTGGAAAAAAACAAATATATATTGTTTGTCATATGCCGAACTAGAGCCGATCGAGAACAAACATGGAAAGCCAAAGTAGACAAAATTGGTCGAGATTATTTTTAAGATCCAGTTTTTAGGAGAACAAGACCAGTTGTCATTCCATCAAGCGAGATGCAAACCCGTCACCCTACCCTTCGAGAATTGATATTGATCTTTCCAGATTTGTTCTCGTGGGTCGAGAAGTTTTTGACCGATCGATAATTTTTTTTTACCGGTCGAGAATTCTTTTAGTTTACAACGACAGCGAATAAAGTTTAGCAAATTCGAAATAAGTTTGGCGACAGCGAATGCAATTTAGCGACAGCAAATCAGCGAATTGAAGTTAAGCGACAGGGAATTGAAGTTTAGCGAATATTGAAACAAAGGGACGACCATAGCGGAGAAGATACTTTTCATTGAAGTTTAGCGAATATTGAAACAAAGGGACGACCATAGCGGAGAAGATACTTTTCACATTGACTGGCTGAGACATTTTATTCATTTAAATTGTAATGAAATTAAAATGAAATGTATGCAGTAATGAGAGTAAACACCAAAGTGCTGTATGAAGTAATTGCCACAGCAAGCGTCGGTGGGTTTTTGTGGGGCGGAATTGAAACAGCGATGCTGCAAAAACGAACGTTGAGAGAGAGAGAGTGCGAAAAATGGATGGGCTAAGAAGATTTCGGAAACCAGATTAAACTGAGTAGGCTAGTTTAAAGGGCCATAGTCAGCCACACCTTTGTTTTTGTTTACATACTAGAATTTGGCTATTATATTTTATTCGAAGCCTGTCGAAACGAAGAAAAATCACTGTAATACTACTCAAGATAATTAAACATACCTTCCGGAACACAGCTTACAGGATTCGCGTCACCATGCTATATCAATAATTTCGATGGCATTGAAAATGGCGGGGGCTGACTAGGGCCGTTTAAGACCAGGTCTATTTTATTTTATCTTGGAAATGCAGCTTGATGATTTACATGTCAACAAACACTTAATGATGAGATAGGTCCCGAGAACAGGATGATTTGAATTACTCAATTGCAGCGCGCTGGGGGTAAACCAGGTAAACGGTAAACGGGGCACTTCTTGGATGTTTTGGGAGTCAAGTGAAGGCAAATTAAGAATGAATAAATTTCAATCGTCTTAAAACACAAATTTGCTTGGGAAAACCATGCCGGTTTCTCTTTTGAGAATCATCCATCAATCTTTAATGACTTTTTGCAACTTCTTAGAAGAAATTCAAGTGTGCAATCAAAAGTCAAAAATCAAAAGTCCAACCGTAAATAAACCTTCTCGTCTCCATCTCCAGGTGTTCGGCGGCTGTTTTAAATTTTTGCGGATTTCTTTCGCGTCACCCGCGACGGACTAAGCGAAAGATGGACTACGGGGTTAACAGTCTACCTTGGTTGCTAAATAAGCGTTACTATAAATGGGCCTCGGCATGTCATACAGAATAAAGCAGATCAGGTGTGAAACCCACACCCAACCTGTCTCATGTGCAGCAAAACTACCGTAAACATTCATTGTCCTTAAAGAAAAAAAATCCAGTCGAAGTAAAGGAAGCGATGTTGAGAGTCAAGACAAACAAGGCAGCGGGCTATGATAATATCCCACCAGGAGCAAAACAAGGAATCAACTGAAATACTATCCTTTCAGTGTTCTTTTTAACCATATCCTGGAAAATTCCAGGGTACCTCAACGATGGAAACTCGGTGAAGTCTCACCAGTTAAAAAAAGGATTGTTGTCTAACCAAATCAAACTACAGACCAATAACTATACTACCGTCTTTGTCGAAAATCTTCGAAACGCTATTTCATTCCAGAATCAGTCATTATTTTGGAGATACTTTTCACGAACATGTATTCGCATACAGGTAAGATCACGGAACTGATACTGTTGTTCTCAGCCTCACAGAACAGTGGAGGAAAGAACTTGGTCAATACAATATTATCGGAATTGTGTCCATGGACCTTTCCAAGGCATTTGACACCTTGACGATCGGTTAACTGCAAAATTTAAATCCTATGGAGCTGACGACAAATAAACCACCGAACTGATTCATGACTACCTCACAAATCGACATCAGCGGGTCAGATTAGGCGATTAACTCTCAAACTGGAAAGAAATTTCAGCGGGGGTCCCTCAAGGCAGTGTGCTCAGTAGGTATCTAATACATTCATGAATGATCTTGTTTACGCTGTAAAGCAGAATAGACCCCGGAATAGATTATACGCGTATGCTGACGATACACAGATATTTTTCCAGTACAGCGGAGAAAGTCGAAGAGGTACGGTAATAAATGCGGATCTCGCAAAGACCGACAAGTGTTACGAGCAAAACGGAAGAGGAATGCCTCCAAATATCAAGAAATTGTAATGAGAAATTCACAGGTTTTACCACAATTCTACGGCAAAAATACTGCTGTTCCTATTACCGAAGATATCAGGACACTTTCTTGTTTCATATGGAAGGATCTTTTTCATTCGCTTGAATACAGCGATCTACTGGGAGACTTTTCTGCATACATTTGCTATGTGCCTCTTGAATTTCATTTTGTCGTCTGAATTGTGGCAAAACGTGTGAATTCACGGCATGGGCCGAATCGTATGTTAAAGAGGGAGAACAAAGGATTTTTCTCTGATTTGTATTCGATTTGGGTCATGTGAAGTGCGGCGCCTGAACTTGGCCTCAGTGCCGTTTAGTGTGGCTGGAAAGTTTCCGGGGCTAGTACAGGTTGATTGGCGTTGGTTACACTTCACTGACTGCATAGCCTTCTACTCTGCTGTCCTCTCAAACCCCGAGTCTCAAACACAATAAAATCATCGTTTTGTGGCTTCTGCTGAAAGTACTAAATGAAGTGCATTGACTAAGAACATTTAAGCCCAGAGAGGTGAGTTTGAAAGATTTCTTTAATTTCAGTTTCTCCCTTGTGAAAGCCTTGTTTACATTAAATGGACACGCTCTAACTTAACCAAGGTCTGTGAATTTTATTTAAAACCGATGAAATTGAAATACTCTATTGTCCAGTCACATGATCGTCATGCAGCACAGGGAAAATCCCACCTCGAATGCTTTTCTCCATAGTCTACTGTGATTAAAGTCTTCTCTCTTTCAAAGCCATTAACATTCATACTCTTTCATCGATTAAACATCCCATGTGTTGGGTGTTGGTCATATTTTGTCTGTCTTCTTTAATAAAATGTTATTTTCAGAAGAGATAACGACGCTGCCCTGTGACTAAAAGCGACGAAAGAGTTAGATCTAGGGGCTAAGAAAGTTTCATCATGGAGTGATACTGGGAAAACACGAGTCGTTTCTCGCCTCGTTATACAACTTAAAAGCCATTGTGATGTACGGTGAAAAAATGTGTGCTAAAATAAGATAAAGAACAATCTAGGTGATTTTTGTGCAATGTGGAAGAGGTTTTTCATAACTTAAGGGCTGTAACAAAACTTGCACATGCAGAGCCTTTAAACCAAGATATAACCCAGCAGAAGCATTGAAGCTATGTTAACATTGTTGTCTAATTACGTAGAATGCCCAACAAAAGCCTTAAGTTTGCTGTTGTCGACTTGTAATTTAGATGTATTCGTCCAAGGGTAGTATATTTAACGTTTAATGTTGAATATCAACTGATCGATACAATTAAGAACACTTTTTAAATGCTCCAAGCTCATAGATAAACGAATAAAAAACTCGAGTTTAAATATATATGGGTGACTGACCATGACTGTGCAATGTGCAAGAACTTAACTTAACTTAAGTAAGGGCTGTAACAAAACTTGCACATGCAGAGCCTGCATGATACTTGATGTTGCCGTTGACGACAAAATGAAATTCAAGAGTCACATAGCAAATGTATGCAGAAAAGTTTCCCAGCAGATCGCTGTACTCAAGCGAATGAAAAAGTGTCCTGATATCTCGCATTCATTATTCTTCACTTGAACTACTGCTCGCCGGAGACTTGGCATTTTTGTAATAAAAACATCACTGCAAAGCTAGAAAAAGTTAATGAGCTTGCCCTCCGTTTCGTAGTTTTGTCTGCGAAAAACGAACGTCATATTGTGAATTACTTGATAAAATAGGCTTACCATCACTTACGAATCAGCGCCTCGCACAAATAGCCTGCGCAGTTTTGAAAGTTTTAAATAGTGATCATGCATCAAGGAATATCAAAGAGCTAATCGGACATAGAAACAGTTATTATGACCCTAACAAAGCCCAGCACTACAACCTATGGTTTAAAATCGTGCATGGAGGTTTACGGCACAAAACTATGGAACTCAATACCCTGACTTAAATAAAGAATAGTCTCCATTTGGCGCGAAAATATGCACGGATATTTGTCCGCGGACATTATCTGTTCCGAGACGCGAACAGTTTTCCGAGAGCGTAGCTCGAGGAAAACTGTGAGCTTGGAGGAACAGATAATGTCCAAGGACAAATATCCGAGCATATTTTCGCCCCAAATGGAGGCTATCGTGTTTATTGTCCTTCAAATCCTTTACGCAACGCGCGAAGTTTTGAAAATTGGGGGATATTCTCGGATATCCCCCAGTTTTAGCTGGGGATATTCGGTCACGTGACGCCGTTGTTTACACCAATCGCGCCCGAGCGAAAAGATTTGGTAGATTATAAATGTATTTATTATTCAACAAATTGTAACACTATCCAAATATGGTCATGATGCTCTCGATATCTGTCATCCGTAGGTGACAGATATCCGGCGATATACGTAGCTTCGTACGTGGGAAGAAAAGTGAAGTAATAAAATGTCGACAGAAAGGTTTAAAAATGTTACGAGCTTGGAAATCAATTTTGTTATCAATTTGTTGAATAATAAAACAATTATCCTGCTCAATCTCGCGGAATATCGTCTGATTTTAGCCGACTCGGCCTACGGCCTCGTCGGCTAAGTATCAGACGATATTCCGCGCGATTTCGCAGGATAATTGTTAAATATTCGCTCTTTGAAGGTTTTTAAGATCACTCGTAGAAAATTAGACTTGTCAGGTTAGATATGATCGAAAATTCATATCTTGTAATTATTAATTAGTCTAAGCTTAATTTTGTTTTATGAATAAGTTACATATCTAGTTCTTTACATATCTAGTCCTGTAAATAGATTTCATTTTATATTTTAAACTTATACAGTGGAACCTCGATTTAACAAACCTCTATTTAAGGAAGTCCTCGATATAACGAACGATATGCTACGTGCCGGCCAAAGTTACAGTAAAATGTATGGAATAGAACCTCGATATAACAAACCTCGATATAACGAGTTCTTCGATATAACGAACATAATCCGGAAGCTCAAAAGTAAAATCTACCTCGATATAACGAATTACACTGTCAACACGCAACAGAAGATAAATGCTGAACAGATCAACAGTCAGCAAATCCTTTAATCCTTATCGTAAAGAGACAGCAACCTTTCAGTCAACGGCTTATTATATGTCATAGACATTAGCAATATAGTATTTCCACAGAAGTCACCTGTGTCACAAATTAATCATTAACTATGACCTCGATATAACGAACATTTCGGTCGTTTGCCTTCAGATTCGTTATATCGAGGTTTTCGATATAACGAACCCTCGATTTAATGAACAAATTTGGCCGGTCCCCAGCGACTTCGTTAAATCGAGGTTCCACTGTATCTTTCAGTTTTATTTTCTTGTTGAAGGTATTTTTCTCAATTTCAGTTTTTACTTTCTGTGTTATACCATGTAAACTAGCTGGTGAGTTTTTCTCACAAAGGCTAAGCGTATATACACAATAAAACAGTGACTTACTTACTTACTTCCTTGACACCCACATGGTACATACAGTTGGAAAATTAAATAAGCCAAGCTAAGATCAATAAGAGGTCAGAGTTTTTTTTTGTTAGTGATGATGGAAAATGCAAACCTGTTGACAAAAATCAATCATTCATGATCATTCGCGCAAAACGCTTCATGAAAATATGGAGGTCGTTGAAGCTGCCAACATGTCATTAAAGCATTCCCTGCAAGTTCCGACGTAACTAGAAGCTCCCACCAATAGTCACGAATAATGGTGAATGGTCCCAGTTAGCCATAGTAACCGACTAAGGTTAGCATAAATAGGGTTCCGGTTAGTCGGAATAGCTTTATATCGTTGCAGGTTTGTTTAGACTGCATGCATAATTTATTTGAACCTGGTTAATTAAGCTAGGAGTCAGGATCCAAGATTATAATAGGAGAAAGATCGAACGAAACTGCAGCAAAGTATAAATAGAAAGAAACGACCAATATAATCACGACTTCGCAATAAGCGTCCTCCAACACTTAACAACAGAAAATGCAGTGAGGAATGTGACGCTGAGATACGGCAAAAAAAAAAAAAACGTAAAATTTCCCGCCTTTACTCAGATCACGTGACTAGAACGCTATCAAGGCACATAATTGAAAGAGCTATCTTTCTCTCCTTGTTGTTGACTGGCTGTGAACGATTCTTTGCGTAAGTATTTAACTACTTAAAGTATGGGAGTTAATCTCTGAAACTAACATTGTGTAGTCGGTCAATTTACTATTTTGCCGTCGAACCGCCCGGAGAGTTTGTATTGCCATCCATGCTTTAAGCTCAGCCACTTGTACTTGTTTGTGTAATTCAGGATTTAAATACTTAAAAAAATATGGGAGTTTCTAACTCGAGACAAGGAATGTTCGATTGGATTAAATGATAATATTCACCATTGTCCCGGGAATCAATCAAGGTCGCTTTGTCGAATCGAAGAAAAAGAAACAGTTGGACGTGATTCACTGGCCAGTGAAACAGGAAGCTTAACCCATCTGGGTTTGATATTTACTGATCGGATATAACTTACTCTCTGGGGCTAAAAGCATCCCCTACCTTGTAAAGGAACGAAAGGTCTAAATGCATGCATGATTAAAGGCCGAGATTGCAGGTTTCGTTTATTAGTTCCAATGTCGTGTGAACAGAATCTTTTTCAAGACAGTGACTGACAGCTTTTAAGCAATCATGGCAATTGTGACAGCCATGTAGTATAAAGAAAAAGAGATCGAAGAGAGAATTAATTTAAACGCGAATGAACGTCGAAATTCGATTGTTCTTCTCAGTGATAAGGAACGGGAGAGCAAATTTGAGTTCTCAGACATTGTATTTGTGTAGCAACGATACGGTAAAGGAGTTAAGAAGCGAAATCCATCAATGCAATATGAACTGGTCAAGCTGCACTTGCCCTCCGAACCAGTCATACCAGTCTCGACGTCAGCCTAATCCCCGTTTCAGGCTAACATCAACACGATCGTTTTGATTGGCTTTAAAAATGATTGGACTATGACTTCATCTGTAGAGTAGTTGGTATCTTTTTTGCGGAGAAAGGCCCGTGGGTGCAGTTTGACTTATATAGCTAAGCTACGTCATGAATAAGCATAACCTGTGATAAGTAATAAACATGACATGCATGAGGGATTTTTCTAAAAAATTTCTGAATTAATTACGCATTATAACGAGAAACGTGAAGTTTTGTATCATCATCCTACAAATGTTTCATGGTTCTATGATGTTCAATATTCTCTAAATTCTTTGTGGTCAAGAAAACTTCATTGCGAGGCTAAGAAGGTCAGTGTTCGAGAAATTTTGTTTTCTGTTTTCTTCAGTCGTTTGCATTTTTGTTTTTTTTAGTCGTTGGCATTAATCACGCTTAACTCGAGTTGCGCTTGTTGGTGGGCGAAGGTGTTCTATTTATAACTTTCCTAAATTCAACTGTAGGTTTGAAAACATACCCGTATTTGATTCACTTGTAAATAATTAAAAAATAAGAGGGCGAAAACGTTTATGTTGCGGGTAAGTGACTAGTCGTAACCGAGTTCAGTTGCCTCAACTCATATTAACATGATGAGGAATAAGGTTTTCTTTTCTTTCCTGACCCATTTTCATCGTAAATTGAAAAGGGAAGGCGCGGCAAATGATTGATAGCACCGGGAATTATACGTTTTATGAC
>JAHPZR010021975.1:25000-47500 GCA_019787425.1 Platygyra sinensis
GTATTTAGCCACTGAAATTGAAAACTTAGAAGCCCCATGGGCGGTTATTTTACTGACCTTAATTGGGGTGTATAAAAAGTATGAAAGTGACGCGATAAAATGCAGCTCTCTGATTGGACGCAAAAACACAATTTCACGAATTTTGTGCCCAATCAGAGATTGAGAACTCCAACACTTCTTGAATAAATGCGATAAAAGTTATTTCTGAGGGGCAATTACCTTATACTTTGAAGAATTTGTCGCGTTGATGATGCTTCCTCACGGCTCGATATACTTTGTGTCGCTTCGAATGACAGCCCCTGGCTCTCTGAGGATGCTTTTGTCAGGTAAAATATATAGCGGGTGAAAAAATCATCATGAAATAAATAACCCATGCGAGCATATTCAAACATGAACTTAAAAATGTTTTCATCTCAGCTGTGTATTCGCGTTTACAGCTGAGCTTTCCTGGCCAAATGGAATCACCACTTGAAATGCTTTTAACAAGCTCAAACAACCAACCGACGGACAGGGATACTTACGGAGGTAAATTATACAGTTCTTATCACATGATCCCGGGGTATACCTTAGAGCTGACCAGGCAAGGTCAGCGGGCTCAGTTAAAGTTATTTGTAGTATTAGTGAAAGAATAAATATGTTCTAGCAATATGGATTAGCATTCCCTCTTAATCGTGCTTACATTGAATTAGGAGTCGCATACGTTCTACGCATAGTCCGTCTTTTCTGACACGTACACAATGTATACAACATGGCCAAAGTTGATGCGATTGAAAACAGCTCTTTTATATTGTTGTTTAAAACATAGATAGGACCCTGCGCGCGCTCTGATTGGTCAAAAACTTATGTATTATCAGAGTATAAAACATAGAAAAAGCGTGTTTTATTGTTTTGCGCGCGTAAAATCTATATTTTAAAGCAAATAAAGAAGCCTAAGCCCACTACACTGTGATAAAACACTCTGGTCGTTTGAGAACACTCGAGAAATGTAGAAAACACTCGCCTGCGGCTCGTGTTCTCAAATGACCATCGTGTTTTATCATAGTGTAATACACGACTTAGGCTTCTTAATTTGTTAAATATATTTTTCAGAACTCTGAACAGGCCGTAGCTTTGCCTGTAGCTCCCTTCCATCACTGTATTGTTGAGTCAGTGGAGTCTACGAACAACAGCCCTGCTGCATTAGAGCAGGCAGTAGCCAGAGCAGCATGTGCAATGCACAGAGTGATGGAGGAAAGAGCCGAGCAGGACCGGTGGCGGAGAGAAATGAATCGAAGGGAAAGGGAAATACAATCAGAAAGAGCGAAAGAAAGGATAGGAAGAGAAGCAAGGGAACTGTTGGAGGCTAACAAGTGGCCACAACAACAAAGAGCGATTACTGGACCTGGCTGCACAAGTCTTCATGAGATAGTGAGTATCTTTCATTTCTGCAGTACATTTTTAGAGTGAATTCTTATGAAGATCATGCTTTTTTTGTTTCCTCCTCTGATCTCTCAGAGAGCATGTTGTCAAACAGTTGTTGTCAGACAGCACTGGTGCGAGAGATGAAAAAATAACAGTTAACCCTTGTGGGGTTGTCTGACTGGAGTATGTGTAACAACATTTGATCATCATTTGTACAAAGGTGGCCAAACATGACTAATTTCATTATGGACGGCTAACTTAAATTTGAGTCACTCCAATTGGTGTTATGTATAATACTCTTTTTATTTTGAAAGATTGTACGCAACACGATTTGCGGGAATTGTGGCAGACCAAAATATTGGTAAGTGTTAGCCATCTGCAAAAACAATCACCCTCTCTCTGTCTTTGCTTTCGGTAATTCGTTTCTGGGCCCGTTTGCTTAGAGCGACTGGTTTAGCTACAGTGCCGATTCCAGGGTTTTAACAACAATTTCTGTGCCTTTTTATTGTTTCTTTTTCATTTTTACTTTCTTTTAGTTCTAGAAGTTCAGGAACGAACATAAATCTCGGCCTTACGGAAACCCGATTGCCTGCCTTGGAAAAACGTGTTGAACAAGCTTCTCCTTTGGATGAACGAGTGCTCAGCATCAGAGAGGAACGGGAACAATTTGGAAGACAAATAGAAAGAAAAGAACGAGAAATAAGAGAACAGAGAGCACGAAAGAAAAGAGAGAGGAAGGCAAGGGAGCAGAAGGAAGCTAGCAGGTGGCCACAACAACAGGAGGCTATCACTGGGCCTTGGTGTGTGTGCGCTAATGAGGCCCAGGAGGTAAGTTTAGTCTCATCTCTCATCAAGAGAACATAAACATAAGTACTTTGATCTTCCATTAGAAATATTTATTAGGCTGGACGCGTTGGATATCCAATGTTCACGCTGTCAATAGTCTGTAGTACAAGGTTTTTGTTGTGCGTGCATGTGTTGGACAATTTTGTCCGCGTTTCGGGTTAAAGTCGCAAAAATTTCGTCCAGGTTAAGGAGTTTTCGTTTTCCCATATCTAATCTCACTGAGATTTCCTTTTTTTTCGATGGCAAGGCACTAGCTCGCTCACTCAAAGATGCCTCACTTTAGGGTATCCTCTAGAACTTTGGGTTAATCAAAGTTATTCCAGTCAGTCGGTCGGTCGGTCGGTCGTTCAGTCAGCCAGTCAGACATTCATTCCTTCGTTCGTTCGTTCATTCATTCATTCATTCATTCATTTATTCGTTCTTTCATTCAATGATTCATGCATTCATGCATGAATGCGTGCATGTATTCATGCAGTCATCCATCATCATCATTATCATTCATATTAGATTTCAAATTACTTCTCAGTCAATTATGTATTGTACACATTAAGTAATAGCCAGTCATCACGAGTTAATGGTATGCAACTGAAAATATTTCACCAAGACTTCTAACATGCAACGCTGACAACGGGTAAAGCTGTGTGGTGTAGTAACCCTGGACACGACGGAGAAGTGACACCACGGGTGTGTTGTAATCAAAGCTTCACGACAATTTTGATGACCTAAAGACGATTTTAATAGCCCTAAGAAACTTCAATAAATGTGCTGAAGATTTTTTCCAGCTGAAGGTTTGTTCCTCTGGTTTTGTTTTGACAGGCTGTACAAGGTTCTGAACAAGACATTGAGGCTCTTTCAGAACCGCAACAAGAAACTTGCATTCACTAGAAAACGATGATACATTGACCGTAAATGATTTTACTTCGACAAGTAAAATCGTGTTAGAGACTTGCAGGGAATATTGCAGAAACAATACAACTGGTCACACCTGTACTCAGGCAGACACATTCGCGGGACAATGCTTGCTAAGCTAGTATCTGCCTTACGCTGAAAACATGTTATTTTAGAATTCGTTGTAAGAGGGTCATACTAATCTTACTCAATATTTTAAAACTTTTAAAAAAAGTATTTCCATAAACAATGACAAGTATTTGGGATCAAACTGCAGTGTATTGCACATATCATTCCGTTTCATTTCAAAAGTGTTAATGAATTTTCGAATGTCAGACAACAACAGCAACTGGATGTGTAAATTTTCTGCAAAAGCAGAGACCCGGGTACGAGCCGTGTTAGAAAATCTCAGGTTTGGATTTCTAGGAAAAAGTTAAATAAGTAATGAACTAAATTATAAAGCATTTTTGTTTGAAAAGGTAATGAACTGCCAGCCTGTATGCAATCGTTAATGACAAAAGGTTTTTGACTTCTATAATTTTGAATTAAAAAGTAATTTTTGGAAATCTTTCAGCTCCAGTTCACTGACGTTCTCCCCAGCCCTGTGTTATAAGAAAAGTCAGTCCTGACCCATCACTAATACGTTTTCAAAAGTCTGATTCCTTTTCATTTGAAAAGCCATGCATACTTTAGACGTTTTTGCTCATCGTCCGAAAACGCTGATGGAGATGACAGTGTATGAAGCTTTTTTTGTTACCGGATTTCAACACTCCGGCGCTTCGTTTTCACCTATCCACAGTAGAAACGGAACATTTACAAAAACGCTCCGCTTTCGAAACCATTTTAAAAGCCTCCGTTTTCATCAGTGTCTAATTTTGGTCGCTTTAGTGTAGATGATAGGCGACAACGCATCAAAAAGTATGCGTTTTCATGAGAAAGTGTATTAGTGGTTTTCGGGGCCTTAGTGTTGCGTTCAACATTAAAAAACATTTCAATTACGCCTGCTGACGTCAACAATGTTCGAAATTCGGGGATTCCCCTACATTCAATTAACTATGTTTTGCGCCGCCGCATCATTTGCATATTTTTGCTTGATCAATTAAACTTGGGGCACTGTATTTCTCGACAAGACATACCTGAATCTCTACCGATGGAAATACCACAAACCAATTGCTGACATGGCCGAAAGTTTCTTTTGACAAAGGAAAAGTCGATTGCCGTACGGTAAGTCATATTTTTTGTCCATTTTCAACACTATGCTGGGAGTTTTGTTCAACAGACTTTGAACAGTAACCATCACGAGGTAGGAACAAAGACAAGCCCGTGCACGCCATCGCGTTAGTTCTAAAAATTTTCGTTGTGTGTGCGTGTATTAATTTAAGGTTTACAGACACGTGACTTTGCCAAAGCGATCACTGGGAACAAGACTACCATTCGAAGCGGCCATTTTGAGCAGATAATCTGAGACGGCTTTGATAATTCAGTAGTTTTTATTCACACCCAATATTACAACGAGGCTTCAAAAAAGTGATCACCAACTACAAGAGAGCTTTGATAAAGAATACAGGACGTAAAGCTGTATAATTCTATTAAGTTGAGGAAAGTAAATGGTTAACTGCAAAGGTAAAGAGTTCGGTCAGACTTGCACTGTAATGAAAGGAAGTATAGATATGATTTCGAAATACAAAACACGAAAATAGAACTTGTTCCTCTGCCTCTTTAGGACTTGCGAGACAGATTTCGGTTGCATGTAAGGACGATTTAAAGGATGAAAACGCAAAAATGGGCAGACAGTCGCAAATCCTGGTAACTCGCAATGCTGGTTTGCAATTCGGTGGTTGAATAAAGTTTTTTCTTCCCTTATGGAAGGCCACGTTAATCTCCCGTGGGCGTCAGACCATTTGTGATTATTTAAATTGGCTCGTTTTTTGATCTTTGTATTGTTTCTCAGAAACCTCTTAAGGTTCCTGTCATACAGGTTGCGAACCAGTCAGCTTTGCCGGTTTAAGCGGAATTTGAACCCACATGATTGATAGCCAAGACTAAAAGCTTGTCTTGTATGTTAATCCTTTTCTCCTGAGACGCACGGAGCCAACACTTTTGACGTAAAGCCATCTCGGGTTAGTCACTATATTTTAAAACAGCTTTGAAGGTAGATTCTTTTTCCGTTCAATTCCCAAAGGAAGAAAGGCTAAGGAAGGCTGTACTTTCGTTTGTTGTACTAGACAGCGAAAGAAAACAACAGCCTCGACTGGCAGACGGACAGGCGTTGATAGATAATAAAAAAATAGAAAGAGTTTTCTGTTTCTATTTAGAGTCAGAGAGGGACGTGTGATGTGTGATGTCTGAGAAACTGAAAAACAACACGTTAAGCAGAATGTTTCTAAAAGCACCGGCAAAGAGTTTCCTATTTCTACTTATCGATGTTTCTGTGGAATTACACAAACAGTTCTCTCAGTCAATCCGAACAAGGCACGGATTCTAATTCTCTCGAGCAACGCTATCGATCTTATATCATTATTCTCACCTAAATTTGGCTGGACATTTTCAAACAATATAGTTGGGCTTTGAATAGGATTCCCCGAATTGCCCATTTCCAACTACACGTGATTAGCCTGCGTGTGGCACGCGAAGAACAGGTAGACGTTTGCACTCAGGCTACATGTGATAACATGGTGGTAAATATTTTATTTGAGTAAAGTAGACAATTTTAGATCAAATATCTCAAAAAAATGAAAAAAAAAATGAAACAAACATTGGGAGACATCTTTGTTAAACGCTGCACTGATGTGCACGAAGGCAAAACAAAGATAAATGATTTTAAAATAGACACCAAACTTGGTAAACAAAATTTCTAGTTTGAAAATGAATGGTCGTGTTGCGGTCAAATACAAACGTTCCATTTTCTATGTCCATTTTTACTGTAATCATGTGAATACTAATAACAGTTACTGTTCCTCGGAAAGTTCGTCAATCGATGGCAGGAGTTAATTCAGATATGCGTCTAGCTGTTATGTCGTATTTTGCAGAGTTTTCCAGAAGTTATTTTGATCGTGCTAGATATCAGTGCCAAAGATAAGTCTAAAGACGTTTTGATAACCCTTCTAAACAAATTTCCTGGAATCTTATCTGAACCCTCAAGTATTGCACAATTCTTAAATACCGCTGAGGATACTTCAAGACCGATAGACGGAATATAACTATATTAAATATCAATATAAGAAGTTGCTCCAGACACACGTGCACAGTGCGTGTTATATGATTTTGGTCAACATCTCAAATATTTGGCTTGCGTAGGTAAAACTGAGTCAAGTGATCGAGCGTCAGGTCAAGTAGGCTCCATTACCAGCGGTTGCTCGGGAAATAAGCCCGCGCTTTCACCCGAATGCTTTGGAAGAAGAAGGAAGAACGACGACCGGACTCGAGGAAGTAACGAGTGACTGAAAAAATTCTCATTTGAATGTTAACTATTTATTTTAATTGCAAATGCTATTATTTCCACCCTGTATTCAATTTCTTCCTCCTCGTTTCCAGTCTACAGAGGTCACGTTTTGCCGGTCAGCGCTCTGGACCTGTGATCTGGTAGCACTTCTTTTATTTCCTTGTTTCTGAAATCAAATAATGCTCTCTAAGATTTTCATTTAGTTATTTAGTTAGAAATTATCACTTGGTCACAAAGATTTGGATCTTAATGGTCTTTGGAAGGTGACTTTTCTATATCTTGAATAGGTCTATGTTACCGGCATGACCACAATTTCTTGCGCGCATATTTAAGCACAACCCAATCACTACAAAATACTTAGGCTTTTCGGGGAAAAGAATAAAAAAGGAAAACTAGCTTAGAAGAGGAAAAAAACACATGCGTCACAATGTCGCAACAATATAATTTATTCTCTTAGTTTGATTCCTGCTTGGTCGCGCGCTTAAGTTTCCGAACGTTTCATGTAATCTCTCACGGTATTCAGCAGAAAGCTAATCTATTATTAAAAGCCAGCAGCTATATGAAACCACAGCTACCTACATATGAAGCTTTTACATGACGCCAAAGCAGCCATCTTGGGTCACGAAGCAATGACACAGGAAATTCGATCTCGGTCATTTCGAATTCCTCGTTATTTCGAACGCAAGTAGCCTTCTTTTTTTTTTGCGCAAGTCTAATCTAGTCGTTCAATCGGCTTTCGTTATTTCTCCTAAAGTACCGCGACGCTCTGACTTTCATGTGTCGCCACATGGGGCTTTTCTCAATATTCGCGCGACCAAGACCATTCAGTTTTTTCAGCGGGCATTATGCGTTCCTCTTCCTAGTATTCCAGGTTAGCCCCTTTGTCCTGTCGCGGCTCTTGCACTTCACTTTCGTTTTAACGCGGTTGCTCCATCAGACCCACTTTTTTCACTTAGGTCAGGTTCGCCTCCGTTATTGCGTCCTCTCACTTTTCGTCATTTTTCCATTTTTTTTTTTAGCTCGGGTTGTCGCTGCGCTAGGCTTAGACCTGCAAGCTTACTCGCCTCGTAGTTTTCGGCGCGGTGGTGCGACCTTTGCTTTCGAATGCCATGTCCCTGCGGAGCATATTAAGTTTCAGGGCGATTGGAGCGGCGACACTTATTAGTTTATTTAGAGCTTTCTCCAACTCAGAAACAGCGGGCGGTAAATGCTATGGCTACTAAAATTCATCAGTTGTCCTAGAATTGATATAGCGGAGCTCCGGCGGCCCGAAGGGCCGCCAAGCGGAGTCCCATACTCATGTAGGAAAAAAAAAGAGAAAACCATGAGTTGATTTTCTCATGGTTATTATAGCCAACGGCATTGCCCGTGGGCGCGTACGCACGACGACGACGGCGAGGACGGAGTCGCGCAACATGGCGGCCATACTCCAAATAATAGGTTGACAGGGACCAGCAGCCTTGGCTGAACCTCGAATATATGCTGATGACACACACACATATCCTTTGCTAGCAATAACATCCAAAATATTCACTGTTTTAAATGAGGATCTTGCTAGAGTTGAAAGATGGTTAACTGCTAACAAGCTTACTCTTAACGCATCTAAAACTAAGTTCATGTTGATCGGATCGCGGCAGAGGCTAAGCACATTTCACAATCCTCCGTCATTTGATTGAAGGTGCACCTATAACTCACGTTAAATCTGCGAAATCTCTTGGTGTTCATATTGACCAGACTCTATCCTGGAATGTTCATGTTGAGAATTTATGTAAGAAAATCGCGTTTGGTATCGGAGCGTTGAAGAGAATGAGGTCTTTCGTTCCACACGAGACTCTCCGATTAATCTTCATGTCTTTAGTACAGCCTCACTTTGATTACTGTAACTGCGGCAAAACCCTAGCCAGTAAACTTCAAAAACTTCAAAATCGCGCTGCGCGTATACTAACTTATAATTACTCGAACTATATATGATGCCAACGCTGATAACCTCATTAAAAAAACTTGGATGGATAAAACTTGATTCTCAACGAACAGTCCATAAAGCTGTGATGGTTTTGTAAGTCGCTTAATGGTCTTACTCCCGATTACCTTAGTTCCAAATTTGTTGACTGTAGAAGCCTCTCCAATTACTCCTTAAGGGACACAGAGGGCAAACTAGCCATCTCACAGCCACACACAAACTATATGAAGAATAGCTTCAGTTACTCTGGAGCAGTTCTTTGGCATAGTTTACCAATCGAGTTGCGGCAGGCTGACTCCCTTGGCACGTTCCGGGCTGGCTGTGAGCGTCTCTTTTCATCTGAGGTTAAATTCAGAATTTTTATACACGGCACTCTTGTAAAGCGGGTTTTATTTTGTCACTTAATACTATAGTTTTAATTATTGATTATTTAGAGTAATTTTAGAATAATGTAGTTCTTAGAGAGCATTATTTGATTTCAGAAACAAGGAAATAAAAGAAGTGCTACCAGATCACAGGTCCAGAGCGCTGACCGGCAAAACGTGACCTCTGTAGACTGGAAACGAGGAGGAAGAAATTGAATACAGGGTGGAAATAATAGCATTTGCAATTAAAATAAATAGTTAACATTCAAATGAGAATTTTTTCAGTCACTCGTTACTTCCTCGAGTCCGGTCGTCGTTCTTCCTTCTTCTTCCAAAGCATTCGGGTGAAAGCGCGGGCTTATTTCCCGAGCAACCGCTGGTAATGGAGCCTACTTGACCTGACGCTCGATCACTTGACTCAGTTTTACCTACGCAAGCCAGATATTTGAGATGTTGACCAAAATCATATAACACGCACTGTGCACGTGTGTCTGGAGCAACTTCTTATATTGATATTTAATATAGTTATATTCCGTCTATCGGTCTTGAAGTATCCTCAGCGGTATTTAAGAATTGTGCAATACTTGAGGGTTCAGATAAGATTCCAGGAAATTTGTTTAGAAGGGTTATCAAAACGTCTTTAGACTTATCTTTGGCACTGATATCTAGCACGATCAAAATAACTTCTGGAAAACTCTGCAAAATACGACATAACAGCTAGACGCATATCTGAATTAACTCCTGCCATCGATTGACGAACTTTCCGAGGAACAGTAACTGTTATTAGTATTCACATGATTACAGTAAAAATGGACATAGAAAATGGAACGTTTGTATTTGACCGCAACACGACCATTCATTTTCAAACTAGAAATTTTGTTTACCAAGTTTGGTGTCTATTTTAAAATCATTTATCTTTGTTTTGCCTTCGTGCACATCAGTGCAGCGTTTAACAAAGATGTCTCCCAATGTTTGTTTCATTTTTTTTTTCATTTTTTTTGAGATATTTGATCTAAAATTGTCTACTTTACTCAAATAAAATATTTACCACCATGTTATCACATGTAGCCTGAGTGCAAACGTCTACCTGTTCTTCGTGTGCCACACGCAGGCTAATCACGTGTAGTTGGAAATGGGCAATTCGGGGAATCCTATTCAAAGCCCAACTATATTGTTTGAAAATGTCCAGCCAAATTTAGGTGAGAATAATGATATAAGATCGATAGCGTTGCTCGAGAGAATTAGAATCCGTGCCTTGTTCGGATTGACTGAGAGAACTGTTTGTGTAATTCCACAGAAACATCGATAAGTAGAAATAGGAAACTCTTTGCCGGTGCTTTTAGAAACATTCTGCTTAACGTGTTGTTTTTCAGTTTCTCAGACATCACACATCACACGTCCCTCTCTGACTCTAAATAGAAACAGAAAACTCTTTCTATTTTTTTATTATCTATCAACGCCTGTCCGTCTGCCAGTCGAGGCTGTTGTTTTCTTTCGCTGTCTAGTACAACAAACGAAAGTACAGCCTTCCTTAGCCTTTCTTCCTTTGGGAATTGAACGGAAAAAGAATCTACCTTCAAAGCTGTTTTAAAATATAGTGACTAACCCGAGATGGCTTTACGTCAAAAGTGATCACCAACTACAAGAGAGCTTTGATAAAGAATACAGGACGTAAAGCTGTATAATTCTATTAAGTTGAGGAAAGTAAATGGTTAACTGCAAAGGTAAAGAGTTCGGTCAGACTTGCACTGTAATGAAAGGAAGTATAGATATGATTTCGAAATACAAAACACGAAAATAGAACTTGTTCCTCTGCCTCTTTAGGACTTGCGAGACAGATTTCGGTTGCATGTAAGGACGATTTAAAGGATGAAAACGCAAAATGGGCAGACAGTCGCAAATCCTGGTAACTCGCAATGCTGGTTGCAATTCGGTGGTTGAATAAAGTTTTTTCTTCCCTTATGGAAGGCCACGTTAATCTCCCGTGGGCGTCAGACCATTTGTGATTATTTAAATTGGCTCGTTTTTTGATCTTTGTATTGTTTCTCAGAAACCTCTTAAGGTTCCTGTCATACAGGTTGCGAACCAGTCAGCTTTGCCGGTTTAAGCGGAATTTGAACCCACATGATTGATAGCCAAGACTAAAAGCTTGTCTTGTATGTTAATCCTTTTCTCCTGAGACGCACGGAGCCAACACTTTTGACGTAAAGCCATCTCGGGTTAGTCACTATATTTTAAAACAGCTTTGAAGGTAGATTCTTTTTCCGTTCAATTCCCAAAGGAAGAAAGGCTAAGGAAGGCTGTACTTTCGTTTGTTGTACTAGACAGCGAAAGAAAACAACAGCCTCGACTGGCAGACGGACAGGCGTTGATAGATAATAAAAAAATAGAAAGAGTTTTCTGTTTCTATTTAGAGTCAGAGAGGGACGTGTGATGTGTGATGTCTGAGAAACTGAAAAACAACACGTTAAGCAGAATGTTTCTAAAAGCACCGGCAAAGAGTTTCCTATTTCTACTTATCGATGTTTCTGTGGAATTACACAAACAGTTCTCTCAGTCAATCCGAACAAGGCACGGATTCTAATTCTCTCGAGCAACGCTATCGATCTTATATCATTATTCTCACCTAAATTTGGCTGGACATTTTCAAACAATATAGTTGGGCTTTGAATAGGATTCCCCGAATTGCCCATTTCCAACTACACGTGATTAGCCTGCGTGTGGCACGCGAAGAACAGGTAGACGTTTGCACTCAGGCTACATGTGATAACATGGTGGTAAATATTTTATTTGAGTAAAGTAGACAATTTTAGATCAAATATCTCAAAAAAATGAAAAAAAAAATGAAACAAACATTGGGAGACATCTTTGTTAAACGCTGCACTGATGTGCACGAAGGCAAAACAAAGATAAATGATTTTAAAATAGACACCAAACTTGGTAAACAAAATTTCTAGTTTGAAAATGAATGGTCGTGTTGCGGTCAAATACAAACGTTCCATTTTCTATGTCCATTTTTACTGTAATCATGTGAATACTAATAACAGTTACTGTTCCTCGGAAAGTTCGTCAATCGATGGCAGGAGTTAATTCAGATATGCGTCTAGCTGTTATGTCGTATTTTGCAGAGTTTTCCAGAAGTTATTTTGATCGTGCTAGATATCAGTGCCAAAGATAAGTCTAAAGACGTTTTGATAACCCTTCTAAACAAATTTCCTGGAATCTTATCTGAACCCTCAAGTATTGCACAATTCTTAAATACCGCTGAGGATACTTCAAGACCGATAGACGGAATATAACTATATTAAATATCAATATAAGAAGTTGCTCCAGACACACGTGCACAGTGCGTGTTATATGATTTTGGTCAACATCTCAAATATCTGGCTTGCGTAGGTAAAACTGAGTCAAGTGATCGAGCGTCAGGTCAAGTAGGCTCCATTACCAGCGGTTGCTCGGGAAATAAGCCCGCGCTTTCACCCGAATGCTTTGGAAGAAGAAGGAAGAACGACGACCGGACTCGAGGAAGTAACGAGTGACTGAAAAAATTCTCATTTGAATGTTAACTATTTATTTTAATTGCAAATGCTATTATTTCCACCCTGTATTCAATTTCTTCCTCCTCGTTTCCAGTCTACAGAGGTCACGTTTTGCCGGTCAGCGCTCTGGACCTGTGATCTGGTAGCACTTCTTTTATTTCCTTGTTTCTGAAATCAAATAATGCTCTCTAAGAACTACATTATTCTAAAATTACTCTAAATAATCAATAATTAAAACTATAGTATTAAGTGACAAAATAAAACCCGCTTTACAAGAGTGCCGTGTATAAAAATTCTGAATTTAACCTCAGATGAAAAGAGACGCTCACAGCCAGCCCGGAACGTGCCAAGGGAGTCAGCCTGCCGCAACTCGATTGGTAAACTATGCCAAAGAACTGCTCCAGAGTAACTGAAGCTATTCTTCATATAGTTTGTGTGTGGCTGTGAGATGGCTAGTTTGCCCTCTGTGTCCCTTAAGGAGTAATTGGAGAGGCTTCTACAGTCAACAAATTTGGAACTAAGGTAATCGGGAGTAAGACCATTAAGCGACTTACAAAACCATCACAGCTTTATGGACTGTTCGTTGAGAATCAAGTTTTATCCATCCAAGTTTTTTTAATGAGGTTATCAGCGTTGGCATCATATATAGTTCGAGTAATTATAAGTTAGTATACGCGCAGCGCGATTTTGAAGTTTTTGAAGTTTACTGGCTAGGGTTTTGCCGCAGTTACAGTAATCAAAGTGAGGCTGTACTAAAGACATGAAGATTAATCGGAGAGTCTCGTGTGGAACGAAAGACCTCATTCTCTTCAACGCTCCGATACCAAACGCGATTTTCTTACATAAATTCTCAACATGAACATTCCAGGATAGAGTCTGGTCAATATGAACACCAAGAGATTTCGCAGATTTAACGTGAGTTATAGGTGCACCTTCAATCAAATGACGGAGGATTGTGAAATGTGCTTAGCCTCTGCCGCGATCCGATCAACATGAACTTAGTTTTAGATGCGTTAAGAGTAAGCTTGTTAGCAGTTAACCATCTTTCAACTCTAGCAAGATCCTCATTTAAAACAGTGAATATTTTGGATGTTATTGCTAGCAAAGGATATGTGTGTGTGTCATCAGCATATATTCGAGGTTCAGCCAAGGCTGCTGGTCCCTGTCAACCTATTATTTGGAGTATGGCCGCCATGTTGCGCGACTCCGTCCTCGCCGTCGTCGTCGTGCGTACGCGCCCACGGGCAATGCCGTTGGCTATAATAACCATGAGAAAATCAACTCATGGTTTTCTCTTTTTTTTTCCTACATGAGTATGGGACTCCGCTTGGCGGCCCTTCGGGCCGCCGGAGCTCCGCTATATCAATTCTAGGACAACTGATGAATTTTAGTAGCCATAGCATTTACCGCCCGCTGTTTCTGAGTTGGAGAAAGCTCTAAATAAACTAATAAGTGTCGCCGCTCCAATCGCCCTGAAACTTAATATGCTCCGCAGGGACATGGCATTCGAAAGCAAAGGTCGCACCACCGCGCCGAAAACTACGAGGCGAGTAAGCTTGCAGGTCTAAGCCTAGCGCAGCGACAACCCGAGCTAAAAAAAAAATGGAAAAATGACGAAAAGTGAGAGGACGCAATAACGGAGGCGAACCTGACCTAAGTGAAAAAAGTGGGTCTGATGGAGCAACCGCGTTAAAACGAAAGTGAAGTGCAAGAGCCGCGACAGGACAAAGGGGCTAACCTGGAATACTAGGAAGAGGAACGCATAATGCCCGCTGAAAAAACTGAATGGTCTTGGTCGCGCGAATATTGAGAAAAGCCCCATGTGGCGACACATGAAAGTCAGAGCGTCGCGGTACTTTAGGAGAAATAACGAAAGCCGATTGAACGACTAGATTAGACTTGCGCAAAAAAAAAAGAAGGCTACTTGCGTTCGAAATAACGAGGAATTCGAAATGACCGAGATCGAATTTCCTGTGTCATTGCTTCGTGACCCAAGATGGCTGCTTTGGCGTCATGTAAAAGCTTCATATGTAGGTAGCTGTGGTTTCATATAGCTGCTGGCTTTTAATAATAGATTAGCTTTCTGCTGAATACCGTGAGAGATTACATGAAACGTTCGGAAACTTAAGCGCGCGACCAAGCAGGAATCAAACTAAGAGAATAAATTATATTGTTGCGACATTGTGACGCATGTGTTTTTTTCCTCTTCTAAGCTAGTTTTCCTTTTTTATTCTTTTCCCCGAAAAGCCTAAGTATTTTGTAGTGATTGGGTTGTGCTTAAATATGCGCGCAAGAAATTGTGGTCATGCCGGTAACATAGACCTATTCAAGATATAGAAAAGTCACCTTCCAAAGACCATTAAGATCCAAATCTTTGTGACCAAGTGATAATTTCTAACTAAATAACTAAATGAAAATCTTAGAGAGCATTATTTGATTTCAGAAACAAGGAAATAAAAGAAGTGCTACCAGATCACAGGTCCAGAGCGCTGACCGGCAAAACGTGACCTCTGTAGACTGGAAACGAGGAGGAAGAAATTGAATACAGGGTGGAAATAATAGCATTTGCAATTAAAATAAATAGTTAACATTCAAATGAGAATTTTTTCAGTCACTCGTTACTTCCTCGAGTCCGGTCGTCGTTCTTCCTTCTTCTTCCAAAGCATTCGGGTGAAAGCGCGGGCTTATTTCCCGAGCAACCGCTGGTAATGGAGCCTACTTGACCTGACGCTCGATCACTTGACTCAGTTTTACCTACGCAAGCCAAATATTTGAGATGTTGACCAAAATCATATAACACGCACTGTGCACGTGTGTCTGGAGCAACTTCTTATATTGATATTTAATATAGTTATATTCCGTCTATCGGTCTTGAAGTATCCTCAGCGGTATTTAAGAATTGTGCAATACTTGAGGGTTCAGATAAGATTCCAGGAAATTTGTTTAGAAGGGTTATCAAAACGTCTTTAGACTTATCTTTGGCACTGATATCTAGCACGATCAAAATAACTTCTGGAAAACTCTGCAAAATACGACATAACAGCTAGACGCATATCTGAATTAACTCCTGCCATCGATTGACGAACTTTCCGAGGAACAGTAACTGTTATTAGTATTCACATGATTACAGTAAAAATGGACATAGAAAATGGAACGTTTGTATTTGACCGCAACACGACCATTCATTTTCAAACTAGAAATTTTGTTTACCAAGTTTGGTGTCTATTTTAAAATCATTTATCTTTGTTTTGCCTTCGTGCACATCAGTGCAGCGTTTAACAAAGATGTCTCCCAATGTTTGTTTCATTTTTTTTTTCATTTTTTTGAGATATTTGATCTAAAATTGTCTACTTTACTCAAATAAAATATTTACCACCATGTTATCACATGTAGCCTGAGTGCAAACGTCTACCTGTTCTTCGCGTGCCACACGCAGGCTAATCACGTGTAGTTGGAAATGGGCAATTCGGGGAATCCTATTCAAAGCCCAACTATATTGTTTGAAAATGTCCAGCCAAATTTAGGTGAGAATAATGATATAAGATCGATAGCGTTGCTCGAGAGAATTAGAATCCGTGCCTTGTTCGGATTGACTGAGAGAACTGTTTGTGTAATTCCACAGAAACATCGATAAGTAGAAATAGGAAACTCTTTGCCGGTGCTTTTAGAAACATTCTGCTTAACGTGTTGTTTTTCAGTTTCTCAGACATCACACATCACACGTCCCTCTCTGACTCTAAATAGAAACAGAAAACTCTTTCTATTTTTTTATTATCTATCAACGCCTGTCCGTCTGCCAGTCGAGGCTGTTGTTTTCTTTCGCTGTCTAGTACAACAAACGAAAGTACAGCCTTCCTTAGCCTTTCTTCCTTTGGGAATTGAACGGAAAAAGAATCTACCTTCAAAGCTGTTTTAAAATATAGTGACTAACCCGAGATGGCTTTACGTCAAAAGTGTTGGCTCCGTGCGTCTCAGGAGAAAAGGATTAACATACAAGACAAGCTTTTAGTCTTGGCTATCAATCATGTGGGTTCAAATTCCGCTTAAACCGGCAAAGCTGACTGGTTCGCAACCTGTATGACAGGAACCTTAAGAGGTTTCTGAGAAACAATACAAAGATCAAAAACGAGCCAATTTAAATAATCACAAATGGTCTGACGCCCACGGGAGATTAACGTGGCCTTCCATAAGGGAAGAAAAAACTTTATTCAACCACCGAATTGCAAACCAGCATTGCGAGTTACCAGGATTTGCGACTGTCTGCCCATTTTTGCGTTTTCATCCTTTAAATCGTCCTTACATGCAACCGAAATCTGTCTCGCAAGTCCTAAAGAGGCAGAGGAACAAGTTCTATTTTCGTGTTTTGTATTTCGAAATCATATCTATACTTCCTTTCATTACAGTGCAAGTCTGACCGAACTCTTTACCTTTGCAGTTAACCATTTACTTTCCTCAACTTAATAGAATTATACAGCTTTACGTCCTGTATTCTTTATCAAAGCTCTCTTGTAGTTGGTGATCACTTTTTTGAAGCCTCGTTGTAATATTGGGTGTGAATAAAAACTACTGAATTATCAAAGCCGTCTCAGATTATCTGCTCAAAATGGCCGCTTCGAATGGTAGTCTTGTTCCCAGTGATCGCTTTGGCAAAGTCACGTGTCTGTAAACCTTAAATTAATACACGCACACACAACGAAAATTTTTAGAACTAACGCGATGGCGTGCACGGGCTTGTCTTTGTTCCTACCTCGTGATGGTTACTGTTCAAAGTCTGTTGAACAAAACTCCCAGCATAGTGTTGAAAATGGACAAAAAATATGACTTACCGTACGGCAATCGACTTTTCCTTTGTCAAAAGAAACTTTCGGCCATGTCAGCAATTGGTTTGTGGTATTTCCATCGGTAGAGATTCAGGTATGTCTTGTCGAGAAATACAGTGCCCCAAGTTTAATTGATCAAGCAAAAATATGCAAATGATGCGGCGGCGCAAAACATAGTTAATTGAATGTAGGGGAATCCCCGAATTTCGAACATTGTTGACGTCAGCAGGCGTAATTGAAATGTTTTTTAATGTTGAACGCAACACTAAGGCCCCGAAAACCACTAATACACTTTCTCATGAAAACGCATACTTTTTGATGCGTTGTCGCCTATCATCTACACTAAAGCGACCAAAATTAGACACTGATGAAAACGGAGGCTTTTAAAATGGTTTCGAAAGCGGAGCGTTTTTGTAAATGTTCCGTTTCTACTGTGGATAGGTGAAAACGAAGCGCCGGAGTGTTGAAATCCGGTAACAAAAAAAGCTTCATACACTGTCATCTCCATCAGCGTTTTCGGACGATGAGCAAAAACGTCTAAAGTATGCATGGCTTTTCAAATGAAAAGGAATCAGACTTTTGAAAACGTATTAGTGATGGGTCAGGACTGACTTTTCTTATAACACAGGGCTGGGGAGAACGTCAGTGAACTGGAGCTGAAAGATTTCCAAAAATTACTTTTTAATTCAAAATTATAGAAGTCAAAAACCTTTTGTCATTAACGATTGCATACAGGCTGGCAGTTCATTACCTTTTCAAACAAAAATGCTTTATAATTTAGTTCATTACTTATTTAACTTTTTCCTAGAAATCCAAACCTGAGATTTTCTAACACGGCTCGTACCCGGGTCTCTGCTTTTGCAGAAAATTTACACATCCAGTTGCTGTTGTTGTCTGACATTCGAAAATTCATTAACACTTTTGAAATGAAACGGAATGATATGTGCAATACACTGCAGTTTGATCCCAAATACTTGTCATTGTTTATGGAAATACTTTTTTTAAAAGTTTTAAAATATTGAGTAAGATTAGTATGACCCTCTTACAACGAATTCTAAAATAACATGTTTTCAGCGTAAGGCAGATACTAGCTTAGCAAGCATTGTCCCGCGAATGTGTCTGCCTGAGTACAGGTGTGACCAGTTGTATTGTTTCTGCAATATTCCCTGCAAGTCTCTAACACGATTTTACTTGTCGAAGTAAAATCATTTACGGTCAATGTATCATCGTTTTCTAGTGAATGCAAGTTTCTTGTTGCGGTTCTGAAAGAGCCTCAATGTCTTGTTCAGAACCTTGTACAGCCTGTCAAAACAAAACCAGAGGAACAAACCTTCAGCTGGAAAAAATCTTCAGCACATTTATTGAAGTTTCTTAGGGCTATTAAAATCGTCTTTAGGTCATCAAAATTGTCGTGAAGCTTTGATTACAACACACCCGTGGTGTCACTTCTCCGTCGTGTCCAGGGTTACTACACCACACAGCTTTACCCGTTGTCAGCGTTGCATGTTAGAAGTCTTGGTGAAATATTTTCAGTTGCATACCATTAACTCGTGATGACTGGCTATTACTTAATGTGTACAATACATAATTGACTGAGAAGTAATTTGAAATCTAATATGAATGATAATGATGATGATGGATGACTGCATGAATACATGCACGCATTCATGCATGAATGCATGAATCATTGAATGAAAGAACGAATAAATGAATGAATGAATGAATGAATGAACGAACGAACGAAGGAATGAATGTCTGACTGGCTGACTGAACGACCGACCGACCGACCGACTGACTGGAATAACTTTGATTAACCCAAAGTTCTAGAGGATACCCTAAAGTGAGGCATCTTTGAGTGAGCGAGCTAGTGCCTTGCCATCGAAAAAAAAGGAAATCTCAGTGAGATTAGATATGGGAAAACGAAAACTCCTTAACCTGGACGAAATTTTTGCGACTTTAACCCGAAACGCGGACAAAATTGTCCAACACATGCACGCACAACAAAAACCTTGTACTACAGACTATTGACAGCGTGAACATTGGATATCCAACGCGTCCAGCCTAATAAATATTTCTAATGGAAGATCAAAGTACTTATGTTTATGTTCTCTTGATGAGAGATGAGACTAAACTTACCTCCTGGGCCTCATTAGCGCACACACACCAAGGCCCAGTGATAGCCTCCTGTTGTTGTGGCCACCTGCTAGCTTCCTTCTGCTCCCTTGCCTTCCTCTCTCTTTTCTTTCGTGCTCTCTGTTCTCTTATTTCTCGTTCTTTTCTTTCTATTTGTCTTCCAAATTGTTCCCGTTCCTCTCTGATGCTGAGCACTCGTTCATCCAAAGGAGAAGCTTGTTCAACACGTTTTTCCAAGGCAGGCAATCGGGTTTCCGTAAGGCCGAGATTTATGTTCGTTCCTGAACTTCTAGAACTAAAAGAAAGTAAAAATGAAAAAGAAACAATAAAAAGGCACAGAAATTGTTGTTAAAACCCTGGAATCGGCACTGTAGCTAAACCAGTCGCTCTAAGCAAACGGGCCCAGAAACGAATTACCGAAAGCAAAGACAGAGAGAGGGTGATTGTTTTTGCAGATGGCTAACACTTACCAATATTTTGGTCTGCCACAATTCCCGCAAATCGTGTTGCGTACAATCTTTCAAAATAAAAAGAGTATTATACATAACACCAATTGGAGTGACTCAAATTTAAGTTAGCCGTCCATAATGAAATTAGTCATGTTTGGCCACCTTTGTACAAATGATGATCAAATGTTGTTACACATACTCCAGTCAGACAACCCCACAAGGGTTAACTGTTATTTTTTCATCTCTCGCACCAGTGCTGTCTGACAACAACTGTTTGACAACATGCTCTCTGAGAGATCAGAGGAGGAAACAAAAAAAGCATGATCTTCATAAGAATTCACTCTAAAAATGTACTGCAGAAATGAAAGATACTCACTATCTCATGAAGACTTGTGCAGCCAGGTCCAGTAATCGCTCTTTGTTGTTGTGGCCACTTGTTAGCCTCCAACAGTTCCCTTGCTTCTCTTCCTATCCTTTCTTTCGCTCTTTCTGATTGTATTTCCCTTTCCCTTCGATTCATTTCTCTCCGCCACCGGTCCTGCTCGGCTCTTTCCTCCATCACTCTGTGCATTGCACATGCTGCTCTGGCTACTGCCTGCTCTAATGCAGCAGGGCTGTTGTTCGTAGACTCCACTGACTCAACAATACAGTGATGGAAGGGAGCTACAGGCAAAGCTACGGCCTGTTCAGAGTTCTGAAAAATATATTTAACAAATTAAGAAGCCTAAGTCGTGTATTACACTATGATAAAACACGATGGTCATTTGAGAACACGAGCCGCAGGCGAGTGTTTTCTACATTTCTCGAGTGTTCTCAAACGACCAGAGTGTTTTATCACAGTGTAGTGGGCTTAGGCTTCTTTATTTGCTTTAAAATATAGATTTTACGCGCGCAAAACAATAAAACACGCTTTTTCTATGTTTTATACTCTGATAATACATAAGTTTTTGACCAATCAGAGCGCGCGCAGGGTCCTATCTATGTTTTAAACAACAATATAAAAGAGCTGTTTTCAATCGCATCAACTTTGGCCATGTTGTATACATTGTGTACGTGTCAGAAAAGACGGACTATGCGTAGAACGTATGCGACTCCTAATTCAATGTAAGCACGATTAAGAGGGAATGCTAATCCATATTGCTAGAACATATTTATTCTTTCACTAATACTACAAATAACTTTAACTGAGCCCGCTGACCTTGCCTGGTCAGCTCTAAGGTATACCCCGGGATCATGTGATAAGAACTGTATAATTTACCTCCGTAAGTATCCCTGTCCGTCGGTTGGTTGTTTGAGCTTGTTAAAAGCATTTCAAGTGGTGATTCCATTTGGCCAGGAAAGCTCAGCTGTAAACGCGAATACACAGCTGAGATGAAAACATTTTTAAGTTCATGTTTGAATATGCTCGCATGGGTTATTTATTTCATGATGATTTTTTCACCCGCTATATATTTTACCTGACAAAAGCATCCTCAGAGAGCCAGGGGCTGTCATTCGAAGCGACACAAAGTATATCGAGCCGTGAGGAAGCATCATCAACGCGACAAATTCTTCAAAGTATAAGGTAATTGCCCCTCAGAAATAACTTTTATCGCATTTATTCAAGAAGTGTTGGAGTTCTCAATCTCTGATTGGGCACAAAATTCGTGAAATTGTGTTTTTGCGTCCAATCAGAGAGCTGCATTTTATCGCGTCACTTTCATACTTTTTATACACCCCAATTAAGGTCAGTAAAATAACCGCCCATGGGGCTTCTAAGTTTTCAATTTCAGTGGCTAAATACCGTTTCATAAAGAGCCATCTTCCGGTATGATTGATTGACTGATTGATTGATTGATTGATTGATTGATTGATTGATTAATATATTTTGTTATAATCCATTAAATATCATACGGGCATTCCCCAGCTAACTGACTGGGCAATGTCCGTGTGATATTCCCCAATTTTCAAAACTGCGTGGAAGGAAAGTGCTATTAATGGTCACTCTTGTATAACTCGCTACCCCTATATCACCTATTGTAGCTCTACACACATACGTAACGAACTTAAATAGAATTTACTATTTGCAAACACTGGCTGTGCAAGCTATTACCAATTAAGATTATAGAGCACATTCTGCTCCTTTATTCTCCAAATTAAGAATTTTAGAAATTTATCAAATTATCACGTTTCAGATTGCTGAATTTGTGAACTGTTATCATAACAACCTGTTGCCTCCATTGTTTTTCTTTTTTTTTTTTTTTACAGACAATCAAATTCATGGCTGTAGCACCAGAACAGCCAATAATTATCGCGTGCATCATTGCCGAACTAATCTAAAAAGAATTCACTATTCTTGATGAAGGTCCAAAGATCCGAAATTCCCCGCCTGTTAAAATCACTTCTTTGTCAAGTTTTTCCTAATTTTACGAAAAAAAACTGCTAGAGTACTAATTACTGAATGGCAAAGCCGCACACTGATAACATTATTAATGTCAACTTAGGGATCACTTTTAATATAGCGCTTTAACTATATAAAACAAACAAGAACATAAACAAGAAGAACAAGAAGAAGTAGAATATAAGAAACAAATCATTTCATTATCTATTGTCTCAATTACATTCGACACGGTAGAAATGCGACGTATGAACCGGGCGTAAGTTATATTGTTGCTACA
>JAHPZR010021975.1:52500-62347 GCA_019787425.1 Platygyra sinensis
CCGTTCCTTATCACTGAGAAGAACAATCGAATTTCGACGTTCATTCGCGTTTAAATTAATTCTCTCTTCGATCTCTTTTTCTTTATACTACATGGCTGTCACAATTGCCATGATTGCTTAAAAGCTGTCAGTCACTGTCTTGAAAAAGATTCTGTTCACACGACATTGGAACTAATAAACGAAACCTGCAATCTCGGCCTTTAATCATGCATGCATTTAGACCTTTCGTTCCTTTACAAGGTAGGGGATGCTTTTAGCCCCAGAGAGTAAGTTATATCCGATCAGTAAATATCAAACCCAGATGGGTTAAGCTTCCTGTTTCACTGGCCAGTGAATCACGTCCAACTGTTTCTTTTTCTTCGATTCGACAAAGCGACCTTGATTGATTCCCGGGACAATGGTGAATATTATCATTTAATCCAATCGAACATTCCTTGTCTCGAGTTAGAAACTCCCATATTTTTTTAAGTATTTAAATCCTGAATTACACAAACAAGTACAAGTGGCTGAGCTTAAAGCATGGATGGCAATACAAACTCTCCGGGCGGTTCGACGGCAAAATAGTAAATTGACCGACTACACAATGTTAGTTTCAGAGATTAACTCCCATACTTTAAGTAGTTAAATACTTACGCAAAGAATCGTTCACAGCCAGTCAACAACAAGGAGAGAAAGATAGCTCTTTCAATTATGTGCCTTGATAGCGTTCTAGTCACGTGATCTGAGTAAAGGCGGGAAATTTTACGTTTTTTTTTTTTTTGCCGTATCTCAGCGTCACATTCCTCACTGCATTTTCTGTTGTTAAGTGTTGGAGGACGCTTATTGCGAAGTCGTGATTATATTGGTCGTTTCTTTCTATTTATACTTTGCTGCAGTTTCGTTCGATCTTTCTCCTATTATAATCTTGGATCCTGACTCCTAGCTTAATTAACCAGGTTCAAATAAATTATGCATGCAGTCTAAACAAACCTGCAACGATATAAAGCTATTCCGACTAACCGGAACCCTATTTATGCTAACCTTAGTCGGTTACTATGGCTAACTGGGACCATTCACCATTATTCGTGACTATTGGTGGGAGCTTCTAGTTACGTCGGAACTTGCAGGGAATGCTTTAATGACATGTTGGCAGCTTCAACGACCTCCATATTTTCATGAAGCGTTTTGCGCGAATGATCATGAATGATTGATTTTTGTCAACAGGTTTGCATTTTCCATCATCACTAACAAAAAAAAACTCTGACCTCTTATTGATCTTAGCTTGGCTTATTTAATTTTCCAACTGTATGTACCATGTGGGTGTCAAGGAAGTAAGTAAGTAAGTCACTGTTTTATTGTGTATATACGCTTAGCCTTTGTGAGAAAAACTCACCAGCTAGTTTACATGGTATAACACAGAAAGTAAAAACTGAAATTGAGAAAAATACCTTCAACAAGAAAATAAAACTGAAAGATACAGTGGAACCTCGATTTAACGAAGTCGCTGGGGACCGGCCAAATTTGTTCATTAAATCGAGGGTTCGTTATATCGAAAACCTCGATATAACGAATCTGAAGGCAAACGACCGAAATGTTCGTTATATCGAGGTCATAGTTAATGATTAATTTGTGACACAGGTGACTTCTGTGGAAATACTATATTGCTAATGTCTATGACATATAATAAGCCGTTGACTGAAAGGTTGCTGTCTCTTTACGATAAGGATTAAAGGATTTGCTGACTGTTGATCTGTTCAGCATTTATCTTCTGTTGCGTGTTGACAGTGTAATTCGTTATATCGAGGTAGATTTTACTTTTGAGCTTCCGGATTATGTTCGTTATATCGAAGAACTCGTTATATCGAGGTTTGTTATATCGAGGTTCTATTCCATACATTTTACTGTAACTTTGGCCGGCACGTAGCATATCGTTCGTTATATCGAGGACTTCCTTAAATAGAGGTTTGTTAAATCGAGGTTCCACTGTATAAGTTTAAAATATAAAATGAAATCTATTTACAGGACTAGATATGTAAAGAACTAGATATGTAACTTATTCATAAAACAAAATTAAGCTTAGACTAATTAATAATTACAAGATATGAATTTTCGATCATATCTAACCTGACAAGTCTAATTTTCTACGAGTGATCTTAAAAACCTTCAAAGAGCGAATATTTAACAATTATCCTGCGAAATCGCGCGGAATATCGTCTGATACTTAGCCGACGAGGCCGTAGGCCGAGTCGGCTAAAATCAGACGATATTCCGCGAGATTGAGCAGGATAATTGTTTTATTATTCAACAAATTGATAACAAAATTGATTTCCAAGCTCGTAACATTTTTAAACCTTTCTGTCGACATTTTATTACTTCACTTTTCTTCCCACGTACGAAGCTACGTATATCGCCGGATATCTGTCACCTACGGATGACAGATATCGAGAGCATCATGACCATATTTGGATAGTGTTACAATTTGTTGAATAATAAATACATTTATAATCTACCAAATCTTTTCGCTCGGGCGCGATTGGTGTAAACAACGGCGTCACGTGACCGAATATCCCCAGCTAAAACTGGGGGATATCCGAGAATATCCCCCAATTTTCAAAACTTCGCGCGTTGCGTAAAGGATTTGAAGGACAATAAACACGATAGCCTCCATTTGGGGCGAAAATATGCTCGGATATTTGTCCTTGGACATTATCTGTTCCTCCAAGCTCACAGTTTTCCTCGAGCTACGCTCTCGGAAAACTGTTCGCGTCTCGGAACAGATAATGTCCGCGGACAAATATCCGTGCATATTTTCGCGCCAAATGGAGACTATTCTTTATTTAAGTCAGGGTATTGAGTTCCATAGTTTTGTGCCGTAAACCTCCATGCACGATTTTAAACCATAGGTTGTAGTGCTGGGCTTTGTTAGGGTCATAATAACTGTTTCTATGTCCGATTAGCTCTTTGATATTCCTTGATGCATGATCACTATTTAAAACTTTCAAAACTGCGCAGGCTATTTGTGCGAGGCGCTGATTCGTAAGTGATGGTAAGCCTATTTTATCAAGTAATTCACAATATGACGTTCGTTTTTCGCAGACAAAACTACGAAACGGAGGGCAAGCTCATTAACTTTTTCTAGCTTTGCAGTGATGTTTTTATTACAAAAATGCCAAGTCTCCGGCGAGCAGTAGTTCAAGTGAAGAATAATGAATGCGAGATATCAGGACACTTTTTCATTCGCTTGAGTACAGCGATCTGCTGGGAAACTTTTCTGCATACATTTGCTATGTGACTCTTGAATTTCATTTTGTCGTCAACGGCAACATCAAGTATCATGCAGGCTCTGCATGTGCAAGTTTTGTTACAGCCCTTACTTAAGTTAAGTTAAGTTCTTGCACATTGCACAGTCATGGTCAGTCACCCATATATATTTAAACTCGAGTTTTTTATTCGTTTATCTATGAGCTTGGAGCATTTAAAAAGTGTTCTTAATTGTATCGATCAGTTGATATTCAACATTAAACGTTAAATATACTACCCTTGGACGAATACATCTAAATTACAAGTCGACAACAGCAAACTTAAGGCTTTTGTTGGGCATTCTACGTAATTAGACAACAATGTTAACATAGCTTCAATGCTTCTGCTGGGTTATATCTTGGTTTAAAGGCTCTGCATGTGCAAGTTTTGTTACAGCCCTTAAGTTATGAAAAACCTCTTCCACATTGCACAAAAATCACCTAGATTGTTCTTTATCTTATTTTAGCACACATTTTTTCACCGTACATCACAATGGCTTTTAAGTTGTATAACGAGGCGAGAAACGACTCGTGTTTTCCCAGTATCACTCCATGATGAAACTTTCTTAGCCCCTAGATCTAACTCTTTCGTCGCTTTTAGTCACAGGGCAGCGTCGTTATCTCTTCTGAAAATAACATTTTATTAAAGAAGACAGACAAAATATGACCAACACCCAACACATGGGATGTTTAATCGATGAAAGAGTATGAATGTTAATGGCTTTGAAAGAGAGAAGACTTTAATCACAGTAGACTATGGAGAAAAGCATTCGAGGTGGGATTTTCCCTGTGCTGCATGACGATCATGTGACTGGACAATAGAGTATTTCAATTTCATCGGTTTTAAATAAAATTCACAGACCTTGGTTAAGTTAGAGCGTGTCCATTTAATGTAAACAAGGCTTTCACAAGGGAGAAACTGAAATTAAAGAAATCTTTCAAACTCACCTCTCTGGGCTTAAATGTTCTTAGTCAATGCACTTCATTTAGTACTTTCAGCAGAAGCCACAAAACGATGATTTTATTGTGTTTGAGACTCGGGGTTTGAGAGGACAGCAGAGTAGAAGGCTATGCAGTCAGTGAAGTGTAACCAACGCCAATCAACCTGTACTAGCCCCGGAAACTTTCCAGCCACACTAAACGGCACTGAGGCCAAGTTCAGGCGCCGCACTTCACATGACCCAAATCGAATACAAATCAGAGAAAAATCCTTTGTTCTCCCTCTTTAACATACGATTCGGCCCATGCCGTGAATTCACACGTTTTGCCACAATTCAGACGACAAAATGAAATTCAAGAGGCACATAGCAAATGTATGCAGAAAAGTCTCCCAGTAGATCGCTGTATTCAAGCGAATGAAAAAGATCCTTCCATATGAAACAAGAAAGTGTCCTGATATCTTCGGTAATAGGAACAGCAGTATTTTTGCCGTAGAATTGTGGTAAAACCTGTGAATTTCTCATTACAATTTCTTGATATTTGGAGGCATTCCTCTTCCGTTTTGCTCGTAACACTTGTCGGTCTTTGCGAGATCCGCATTTATTACCGTACCTCTTCGACTTTCTCCGCTGTACTGGAAAAATATCTGTGTATCGTCAGCATACGCGTATAATCTATTCCGGGGTCTATTCTGCTTTACAGCGTAAACAAGATCATTCATGAATGTATTAGATACCTACTGAGCACACTGCCTTGAGGGACCCCCGCTGAAATTTCTTTCCAGTTTGAGAGTTAATCGCCTAATCTGACCCGCTGATGTCGATTTGTGAGGTAGTCATGAATCAGTTCGGTGGTTTATTTGTCGTCAGCTCCATAGGATTTAAATTTTGCAGTTAACCGATCGTCAAGGTGTCAAATGCCTTGGAAAGGTCCATGGACACAATTCCGATAATATTGTATTGACCAAGTTCTTTCCTCCACTGTTCTGTGAGGCTGAGAACAACAGTATCAGTTCCGTGATCTTACCTGTATGCGAATACATGTTCGTGAAAAGTATCTCCAAAATAATGACTGATTCTGGAATGAAATAGCGTTTCGAAGATTTTCGACAAAGACGGTAGTATAGTTATTGGTCTGTAGTTTGATTTGGTTAGACAACAATCCTTTTTTTAACTGGTGAGACTTCACCGAGTTTCCATCGTTGAGGTACCCTGGAATTTTCCAGGATATGGTTAAAAAGAACACTGAAAGGATAGTATTTCAGTTGATTCCTTGTTTTGCTCCTGGTGGGATATTATCATAGCCCGCTGCCTTGTTTGTCTTGACTCTCAACATCGCTTCCTTTACTTCGACTGGATTTTTTTTCTTTAAGGACAATGAATGTTTACGGTAGTTTTGCTGCACATGAGACAGGTTGGGTGTGGGTTTCACACCTGATCTGCTTTATTCTGTATGACATGCCGAGGCCCATTTATAGTAACGCTTATTTAGCAACCAAGGTAGACTGTTAACCCCGTAGTCCATCTTTCGCTTAGTCCGTCGCGGGTGACGCGAAAGAAATCCGCAAAAATTTAAAACAGCCGCCGAACACCTGGAGATGGAGACGAGAAGGTTTATTTACGGTTGGACTTTTGATTTTTGACTTTTGATTGCACACTTGAATTTCTTCTAAGAAGTTGCAAAAAGTCATTAAAGATTGATGGATGATTCTCAAAAGAGAAACCGGCATGGTTTTCCCAAGCAAATTTGTGTTTTAAGACGATTGAAATTTATTCATTCTTAATTTGCCTTCACTTGACTCCCAAAACATCCAAGAAGTGCCCCGTTTACCGTTTACCTGGTTTACCCCCAGCGCGCTGCAATTGAGTAATTCAAATCATCCTGTTCTCGGGACCTATCTCATCATTAAGTGTTTGTTGACATGTAAATCATCAAGCTGCATTTCCAAGATAAAATAAAATAGACCTGGTCTTAAACGGCCCTAGTCAGCCCCCGCCATTTTCAATGCCATCGAAATTATTGATATAGCATGGTGACGCGAATCCTGTAAGCTGTGTTCCGGAAGGTATGTTTAATTATCTTGAGTAGTATTACAGTGATTTTTCTTCGTTTCGACAGGCTTCGAATAAAATATAATAGCCAAATTCTAGTATGTAAACAAAAACAAAGGTGTGGCTGACTATGGCCCTTTAAACTAGCCTACTCAGTTTAATCTGGTTTCCGAAATCTTCTTAGCCCATCCATTTTTCGCACTCTCTCTCTCTCAACGTTCGTTTTTGCAGCATCGCTGTTTCAATTCCGCCCCACAAAAACCCACCGACGCTTGCTGTGGCAATTACTTCATACAGCACTTTGGTGTTTACTCTCATTACTGCATACATTTCATTTTAATTTCATTACAATTTAAATGAATAAAATGTCTCAGCCAGTCAATGTGAAAAGTATCTTCTCCGCTATGGTCGTCCCTTTGTTTCAATATTCGCTAAACTTCAATGAAAAGTATCTTCTCCGCTATGGTCGTCCCTTTGTTTCAATATTCGCTAAACTTCAATTCCCTGTCGCTTAACTTCAATTCGCTGATTTGCTGTCGCTAAATTGCATTCGCTGTCGCCAAACTTATTTCGAATTTGCTAAACTTTATTCGCTGTCGTTGTAAACTAAAAGAATTCTCGACCGGTAAAAAAAAATTATCGATCGGTCAAAAACTTCTCGACCCACGAGAACAAATCTGGAAAGATCAATATCAATTCTCGAAGGGTAGGGTGACGGGTTTGCATCTCGCTTGATGGAATGACAACTGGTCTTGTTCTCCTAAAAACTGGATCTTAAAAATAATCTCGACCAATTTTGTCTACTTTGGCTTTCCATGTTTGTTCTCGATCGGCTCTAGTTCGGCATATGACAAACAATATATATTTGTTTTTTTCCACTGACCATGGAAACAAACATTTATTTTGTACTTACGGTTTCCCAGCTTGTAAAACTTGAAAGGATGTAAACGCAATTTGACATCAAGGAAAACTGTCACGCCTCAGAGCGTCGGAATTTTTTTATGCAACCCTCTTTTCGCGTTCTCGGGGTTAAATAGTTGGGCAGTGGAACTTCCGTTCCCGGCCAAGTTCTTGAAATGGTAAACAACCGTGATTAGTTAGTTGATGGTGACTCATGGCCAGCATGGAGAAAATATCGTTATAATTTGAACCAAAAATCTTCAAGTTTTCTACTCAACGTAAGTAAATTAAAAGCCGTTTGAGTATTGTGCGCAAAAGGATACAATTTTTTTTCAAAATTTCACAACACGGTGCAAGAATACGATAATAGGTCGTCAAGGCGAGAACTCCACTCCATTTGAAATTCCTATTACACGCGTACGGTTGACCCACGATCCCAGTCTTGAAGAAGATTCTGTTCACACGCGGTTTATGTACGGAACTAATAAATTGGAACTAATAAACGGAACCTTTAAATCCCGGGCTTTAATCATGCATGTACTTAGACCTTACATTCCTTTACAAGTTAGGGGATACTTGTAGTCCATACCAAACCAACACTAAGCTTCTTCGTTTGTTTCACTGACCAGTGGACCTCGTCTAATGTTGTTTCTTCGACATGCGACCCTGAGTGGCTCACGTAACTCAGTCTTAAATTACGCCCTGGAAAGCTAAGAATCCTCGTATTCACCATCATCTGTCATGAATCTGGCAAAATTAAGAGGGTGATGCCAACTGCAATAAAACCATGTCTGAACACTAGCATTAAGTGACAGGTCTTCCTGAAATTTCGCGGCATGCTCTCGACGTTTGCAAAATTTACCAGTGAGCGGCGTTCCGATGCTTTAACATTGCATTATCTCTAACCGAATTACCGGAAGATTTATTGATTCTCCGGAATCGTCCACTTATATTTTAACTTCACGGCTTATATCTGCTGTATTCTCGCTACAGTCACTCTGAGTCACGTTTCTCTTTTCTTAGCTTTCTTCTCGGGTAACAAATCATCATTCATTCCACGGACAAAAGCTATAACTTACAGAGTCTTTCAGTCCTGACCTCCTCTTTATATGGTGATGTAATCACTCTAAACAATCCTAAGCAATCCCGTGAAACCGCTTATGTTACAACAACAACAACAACAATCTTTATTATTTATACCTTTTCTTACAATTAGCATTACATTTTTAAAGGAATTTAGATCTATAAAGAGGGGGGAAAAAAAAGCTAAACATTACCATTTAAAGGTGTCTAGGGGCTAAGTAAACTTAAGTTTTCTAGTTAGCCCCTAGCTAAGGAAAGTTAATTAAACAGATTGTAGTAGATACAACAAAAACAACACAAAAACAACAACAGATACACACATTTAAAAACTAAGACGAAAAAATAAGCACATATATGGGCAGTCGTTGGCATGATTTTATTTACTGGATTGAGTAAGAAAAAGAAGAAGAAATTCTTTTAATTTGCCAGGAAAGGTAAAAGTGTTAAGATTTTTCAAGCTAGTTGGAAGATCTTGCCAAAGGTCAACTACAATTGAAGATACTGATTGTTTTCCAATGTTGGTTCTTGTGCACGGCTTATAAAAATTTTTACGCTATATTACGGATATGGTATGGCTAAGTTAGCAAGGTAAGTAGTTCACAGGGTGTCTACCGCACAATGAAGGCTCTAGACAGCTCTAATGCATGTCGAGAGGAATTTGTTGCAACAAGCACATCAGAAATAAAAGCCGGATAACCCACAAACAACAAAAATCCTACTGAGCGCCCATAACAGCTACTAACGACACCGAGTAGACTACTATGTTTACAAACAAGTGCCGGCAAGCGGGTGAAGTACAGGGCGAGTTTGTTTGCAGTTCCATTATAATTATACAGCTTACTCTGATCATTTATCCCTGAGTTTTCGTTAGTTTTACCATAAACTATGAATGAAATTTAAGAAACGTTCCCGCTGCTTTTGCACCGAGTAGGGTAAATATCGAGAGATGGTGAAAAAGACAATGAAAAAACACAATTACAAGTACAACGCCTTACATTGGTCTGGTTGTTCTCGACCGGGTATTCGGCGTTTTAAAGATAATATATTCGTTTCTTCTACTGATCTTAGAAGCAATAAATTAGTAAATTTTGTACTTACGATTTTCCTATCCTAGTCCACGCTATGGGACATCAATTGAAATGATCAATGATTACACTGCGGACTCATTGATAGCTTGATTGACTGAAAGCGTGTACGCACAGGAACACGCAATGCAAATCGAAACATTTTTTCGCACTTCCGTGATCAGATAGCCGGCTGAGACTGTATCATTGTGACATTGAATTGATGATGACTCGTGACCAGCGTGGAGAGAATATATAATATCGCTATAATTTGGACCTAAAATAAAAGCCTCTGGAGGGCTGTGGGGAAAAAGTCCGATTGTCTACAAAAGGATATAATTTAAGGAGGCTCGAAAGGGTTTTTCGTCGCTATATTGCTTGTGAAACGATGGAAGATTACAAAGAAGGATGTTTAATGGTGTGGGCAAACTATATGTCTCCTTGCATCTCTATTGTTGGGCTATACTTTAAGGGTACTTGTGACGTCATATCAGTTACCATGGCAACGCACAAGGTCCACAAAAGCGTCCTC
>JAHPZR010021977.1:0-5000 GCA_019787425.1 Platygyra sinensis
TATTTTAAACAAGGTGTGTAAAAGTGCTAAGACCGGCCCCAGGTTCAGCAACTATTGATTCAAACTTTGCGCCAAAAGGTTGCTCATATCCTACCTATCAAATTTCGATAACCAAAAAGGTTTCACTATGCCATTTTTGAAAATGCTTAGAAGTTAAAATAAAAAAGCTGTCCATCGCCATGGCCTGCTCTTTGTCTACAGTATGGTAAACCTTTTTGTGTCTCTAAATGAATTACACATCATTTTCTCTAATGATTGGACAATTTTTTTGATCCCATGTTGTAGCCGCCAAACTGATAGAGAGTGGTAATAAGGACTGATAAAAATATGAACGTCTTGGAAAGTGCTTGAAACTGTTTTGAGCGGCCTTGAAGAACGTTCGCGCGAATATTTTCTTACCATTGATCTTTTTTCAGAAAATTTAACCATTGAATGATCGATGAGCGTCAGTGATAGTCATAAAAGTAAAGAAATGGGAAGTCCATCGCCTTCATTGTGGAGAGAACATGCCAGGAAGAACACCTTAAATCTGAGTAAAAGCGGGCTTCATTAACGAAGGAAGTGGCCACAGTGGGCTGTTAAGTCTCCAAACTATTGCAATTTGAAGTGAAATGGATCTCTGCGGAAATATGGTGTAAATGGACCTATTTGAAGCGAATTGTTAGTCAACGGTGAGGTTTCCTTAAAGAACAACGTTTCGCATTCTAGCGACCACAATTTTACGGCGCCTTGCAGCCGCGGGATGGCAGGATTGTCGAAAATGTCCTCCGCGGACAGAAATCGTGAAATTTTTTTAACTCACTCACATTAATATTTTGTTCCATTTTGGACGACACGAGAGATAAATTAAATTATAAATAAAACCTGGTTCCGAAAAGAAAAGTAGGGAGTCACCGAACGTCCAATATCGTTAATCCAAAGCAAAGCTAGAGCAATGTCCATCTGCCCTATCATGGAGTTCATTGTGTCATTTTAGCACTTAGGGCGCGGCCGCTCGATGCGTGACGTGTCATGTGTATTTGCGTGTGCGCCATGAAGGAGGCGCAGAAAAACAATTAGCGCGAAAACGTCCTTAAACCCCGGCCAAACGATCGCAACATGCACAACACAACCATGTCGCAACATTGGTTGGGCGCAACATGGTTGCGCTGCGTTTGGCCCAAACGTGTTGCGAGGTGTTTGTCAAACTTGTGAGGCGGTTGTTAGGCTCGCAAATTTGTCGGGCGAAAAAAATGGGTCAAATCTGAGCCAACCAAACACCCACATGCCCCCGCCACGACACAGGCTGGCCAAATGCCACGCAACATGTTGACGGCCCACAATGTTGCGATATGTTTGCGGTTGGCATTGTTGCTGTGATCGTTTGGCCGTGGCTTTATTCTTGAGGATTTTTCACGTATTTATGATATGGCCATGTTAGCCCTACGAGTAGTCCCCGCTTTCGCTTTAGTCCGTTCGTGCGTGACCAGAAAAGAAAATAGCTGCGGGAAATCCTGGGGCGAGGAGCACGCGAAAGGCAGGGACTACCTCCCTAAGCCAGGGAGAGTGTGTGAAGTATGACTGGCTTATATTAGGGTGCATTGACAAACACCGTCAACAATTCGAGATACGTGGAGGACGTTTGGAACCGAAGTGTAAGCGTTGGAATCGGCGTTGATGCAAGCCGTGATATTCTATGCGAGTCTGCGCGACAGGGCCAGCCAATTCCGTTTCAATTTGGACACAGCCGGCTTTCCGCCTCCAACCCGACTGCGCAGCGCGTGTTAGTGATTTCCGCCGCTCAGCAGCATCGTTCAAGAACATTTAGTAAATATGAATTCACTGAGCTTGGCGTTTCTGTCGTCCATTCGAAAAGATTTAAAACCGGTCATGAAACTTTCCTCTGCTACCGACAACCACTTCACCACGGTTGGATGATCTCCTTTATCAAATACATGATGTGAATTCTGGTTGAAACTCTGCAATTGCAATTTCCGCAATAACGTTTACATTTACACCTACAGTACCCAGCACAACTCGTAACTACAATCGTGGCCAAAATTCCTTGGGACACTTGCGTAATTGCACATATTTTTAGTCGTTTTCAAAACGGAGTTTAAAAAAAAAGGACTGTTATGCGTTGCTTCCCCCCCCCCGCCCCCCATTACAATGTTGAAAATCTAGAGAAATCAAAGAGCGTGTACACTTGTCCACATTGTAGGGGGGGGGGGGGGGGGGGGGGGAAGGGGCTGAACAAGTGTAGATGAATTCGCGCCTGACTGTTTGTTTGGCGCGTGTGAAAAAGCGCCTACAAATGTAAATTTGTCCCAAGACTTTTGTCCATGATTGTCTGAATTTAAGTTAAGAAATAAAATGTCATTTTTCAGTGGTTTTCTACATTCTAAATGTGTTTTTTCTAGACTCTGTGAATAGATCGTTATACAATGACTGTTTCTGAGCTATTTCGTGGTTTATTAACGCATTTTGTTTTCTTTTTTAATTTTTCTCCACGCGAGGTGTAAATCGGAATTTTAAGTGTTCTATCTCAGAATGGCGCGTGCGGTATTTGAAGGGACAAACATGGTTAACGCTAAAAGCAGCAACGGGCATTATAGATCATGGTGTAAAGACAAGAATTTCTGTCGAACAGCGAGCAAAAGCCTTGGTTTTTAAGAAAAACAGAAGGTCTTCGCTCCTGGAAATCGCGCGGAAATGTCAAATCTCGAAGTCAACTGTATCATGAATATGTGATGCATGCAGGCAGTGAGCGTGCATCGCAAACACTACTTTCACCCAAAAGGTACCGAACAAAGCATTTGAAAGTTGTTTCCAGCCTTTGGGAGTCATTTCCCTTTATTTGTTTACGAAATGACATTGTGTGACATTTTTTGATGTCATGCGCAATGAGTTGGTCCCTTTTTATTTGCATAACTCAACGGTTCTCAGCCACGGTACTCACTTTAAAACCTTAAAATCTGCCTAACTATTTCCAAAAGCTCACATTTAAGACGTGTTGAAGTCAACTGTATTTGGAAATCGATCTTCCACACCTTTATTGCTGGGAAAAACTTAATTTTGAGCTCTGCAAACACGGTTCTCATTTTTCATTGTTAAGAATTGTTTTAAAGTTAACTCTTCTACACTGGATTTAGTGAGAACCGTTGCATTCACTGCCAGCGTGCTGTGACATGACTTTTGTGAACTTATTTCCAAAAAGGACCATAACTGTCGTGTTGAAAATATATTTTGGCTGGCATTCTTAGTCGATACTTTGAGGAAATTGAATTAACACTGTCTTTCTTCGCCGCTGAGTACTGCGCGATGACCAGTGAACGCTGACGTCACTACCCGAAGAGTAAAGCGCCTCACTATATTTGTACTCACTGAAACAAGCTGTAATAACTGTTAAGGTGGTCACTAAGATTGGCTTAAATACCAGATTTGTCGTTTCTAAAAATATTGAAGTATCTGAAGAACTGTACATTAATGTTAACAGTTCGTTACGTATCCAAATCAAGCGACTCCATTATCACTGCCATCACATACAAAAGTTTCTATATTATGTGAGATCAACACCTTTCCCGGCGGTCCAAAACCATTTAAAAATACGGAAAAGCCGGGTAAAAAGCTCTAAAGAAATGCCTTTCTTAACTCATGATATTCACACTCCTCGGGTCCTAAAATGTATTTAGGGCCAAAAAACATCGTAATTGTGCATTTTTCCATGAGACGTAAAAATCAGACAATCGTGGACAAAATTCCTTGGGACACTTGTGTAATTGCATTAATTTTTTGTGTTTTTAAAACGGAGTTTAAAAAAAAGGGACTGTTATGCGTTGCTTTCTCTCCCCCCCCCCCCCCCCCCCCGCCCCCCATACAATGTTGAAAATCTAGAGAAATAGAGCGTGTACACTTGTCCAACATTGTAGGGAGGGGGAGGGAGGGCTGAACAAGTGTAGATGAATTCGCGCCTGACTGTTTGTTTGGCGCGTGTGAAAAAGCGCCCTACAAATGTAAATTTGTCCCAAGACTTTTGTCCATGATTGTAGATCTCCCCCTTTTCGCCGTCTTCGCCACTATGACGAAAATTGCATCTTTCTATCGAAGCCATTTTAAAACATAACTAAGTAGCCTGCATAAGAAGTAAAATGCTGTTTACTGTTTTCAAATATCTCTTTTGTTCCAGAGATATTCAAGTTTCAGCCAATTAGTATCAGAAATGTTTGATGTAAGATTCTACTAAATGCGCTCCACAATTTGAGTTAACGGTTTTGTTACCATGGCAACATACTGGGTTCCAGACCTCCCCAATATTAAAGGCATTTCTGGCCACCTTTGTCATTCCATTTTCATATTTGCAAATGGTGCCTCTTATACATGATCCAACAGGCATAAATTTGTTAGCTCGAATTTGTGGCCTTGTTTAACTTTTTTTCGAGCTGAAAATCACTTGCATATTGAAATCAAGTGGGTGGGGACTGGAAAAGAGTGAGTTGCCATGGGAACAAAATATTTTATAATACTAGGTGTGTTTTCTGTAGAACTATTAGCCTACCAAGTTTCAATGATCTACGCTGCAAATTGGCCAAGATAGCTCGATTTATATACATGATGCAATATTGGGTTGAGGGTAGACATCATCGGTCATCTCATTTGCATATTTTACAGACTTTTTAACTGCACCTAACCCCAAAATATTTTATTCGCTTAAATAAATCTTTGCACCTGTTCAAAACGCACTGCGCCTTTTTAAATTAAATCTTGACATTTTTTAGATTGTAAAAGTTACGAAATCCAGCCGTTACCTGTTCCACGACCGAGCTATTAAGGGGCATGGGTCTATTCCCGGTTTGAGGTCACAAACGTATACAAAGACTTAATGCGATGCAAATCAGTCTGTGACGTCAAACCGGGCATGTGATACACCTGAGAAACCAAGAGGTAAAAATTTGATCACAGTAGCACTTTAAGACTTCTTTGGTAACTTCGCTGAACGAACACTGAACGAAGATATATTTTTC
>JAHPZR010021977.1:10000-37500 GCA_019787425.1 Platygyra sinensis
GAATAAGCTTATTACAAATCTAAAATTCTCCGCATATCTTTGAAAAATTGCTGTGACCTGAGTCTTGGCGAGAGTCTTTACATACCTATAGCGAAGATATCAGTGACGTCACGAGCACTGCTACGCAATATTTATGGTTGAAAATTCGCGTACGTCAAACGACTCTCGTTTCACATAGATGCTTGATTTCATCCTGAAACCTGGAGGAAAGTTAGAATATCAGGATAATGCTTCACTGTTAAAGTTTAAAGGAAATCCGAGCATCGACACCTGTCGATTATCGCGTCAACTGGAAATTCGTCTGTGAGTAAAGAATTTGACCAGCTCGAAAGAGCTTCTGACAACCACGCGCACCAGTGATTTTGCGCGCGTGAGCGAAAATGACGTCAATTTTTATAAACAGATATCTTCGCTATCTATTGAACGGTTTTGATTTTCATTTCGATTTATTTTGAATGGCGTGACACTCAAAACCAGCAAATAGTATGGATGGACGGAGCTCACAGAAGCGCGCGAAAGGTCTTTCTGGTACCCAGTCTTCGCGAGTGATGACGAAAGACGGAGCTATTTTTGCCGTCTCCCACTTCTTTGGGGGTCGTGCAGGGAAGGGAGGGGGGGGGGGGGGGGGTCCTCTGGTACGGTTCACGAACAGAAAAAAATGGAGGATCACGGATCACGGATATAAAAATGTCCTTTTCCTGAATTGCGAAAATAAGCAAGTAGGATACTCTTTTTAATAATCTGCTCTGTCACTAGAAAAGAGTGTTTGAAGAAAGTAAAATCATGAAAGGCTAAGTCAAGGCACTATATTGCAATTCCCATACCTAACAGCGGGCTCCAACCATTCAAAGAACTCGCGTCTCAAAATCACGTAGAGTAGAGTGGTAAAATCACGAATATCAGTTAATAATCCTAGTTCTTCACGAGTCACGCAAAACCTTCAGATCACGACGAGCAATATTTTCCTAAATTCATGTTTCACGAAAAAATAAAATCAGCTAATCACGCATCATGAAAATACCGCTGTACAACCATCGTTATCTGTTCCTCGTAGCTCACAGTTTTAAAATCAGCTAATCACGCATCACGAAAATACTCCCTGTACAACCCTCGTTATCAGTTCCTCGAAGCTGAATTGTTTACATTGTGCCCGTCGGAAGAAAATACCCGGATGGAGAGTAGTACTCCGTGAAATTTTTCCTGTAAAAAAGTGGGCTTATTGAAAATAAACAATTGAAATTGTATTAAGGCGGTTTTGTCTGTTTTCTTTTTTAACTTTACATTTGGCTTTCATCTCAAAAATGTGAAAAATTAATAAATTGATTTTTAAAGTAGCGCGCGACAGAAAGTTTAGTGATGAACAATTAAGACAATAGAGTACTGTTGGTCTGATAGTTGCCCCCCGGAACTATCGGTCTGATAGTTGCCCCTTGGAAATTTGATGGTCTTATTAAACTAGCAATTTGCCCTCGAAGCATCGCTTCTCGGGCATATATTTGTTTTAAGAACATCAAATATCACCTCGATAGGAACACGGAGAACACGTTTTCTACTTCTTTCAGAAAACAGCGCGACGAAAAACGGAAAACATCTTGTTAACTTTGATTACTAAAATGTAAATTCTCTTTGCTCGTGCCATCATTACGTCAACAGCTCGTCCTAGCTCTGTGTTTCTATCGAGTTATGGAAACACGATTTTTAACCAATCAGCGCGCGTGTTTTCTCAGGGCCGTACTCCCTGGGTACCCAAACTGGAAAGTTTGAAAGTATGAACCAAGTCAGATTTTGGTATTGAAGTTCTTAAATTCAGAGCTTGTCAAGGTAGCTTATCCCATTTCTCGAACAAGTGAAATTCTCTCATTTTTGTCTTTAAGATCGCGGATCACGGATATAAAAAATTTCGTTTTCTCGAATCACGAAAATAAATAGGTAAGGTACTCCGGCTTTTTAATGACCTGTTTTTACACTAGAAACAATGTTAAAAAGCAGCAAAATCGCGAATAGCTAAGTCAAGGCTCGATATTGCAAATCACAAACATAAGTCGCTCTCGATAAACGACTCTAACCATTCGGAGGACTCTCGTCTCAAAATCATGTAGAATCAGATCGATAAAATCACGAATATCGGTTCTTCGTCACACGGTCACGAATCACGAAGAAAAATTTCCAAAATTCACGTTTCACGGAAAATAAAATCAGCTAATCACGCATCACGGGAATATCCCTGTTCGATCCTCCTCTTCTTTCCACGCCGCGGCGAGTTGTATTTAATTTTGACATTGGTTTCGATTTATTCACCAAAACGCGATGTAAAAGCTGGTTTTTTTTAACATCCTTTGAAATTACTTCGTTTTCGACGTTAATAAACTTACCATCGCAAGGAAATCGGTTTTGGGTGTTAAATTTGGGCTTTTAACTTTCCGTCACCACTCTCTCGTTAGACGCGGATAGAGCGTACTCTTTAATTAGAAATATTAGACAATGATCAATGACGCTGCAAATCCGTTAATTAAGATTCCTACCAAGGTGTTTAGCGTGTTACTGTTGACAGAAATAGAAATACATCTCAACTCTAGTTTATGGAAAGGAAATTTGTAACAGTTTGCGGTCCAAAACGCAAATATTCTGGTATCGCTCAAACCGTAGATCATCGCAGGCTGCGGACAACTGAAGTAATTCTCGAAGTATTTTGATCCATTCAAACGAATTCTGTTCGAGACAATTCCATAGACGGTCGAAACTATTTTAATTGATCCACCTCAAATCAACATTGAACAGATGAATAGACGCCTTGCAGCGAGACAGAAAAAAAAAATGCGAGCAAATATTCGATTGCGGTTTAAGCGCGCGATCCAAAATGCGCAAAACTGTCTATCACATAGCACTGATGTTCTTTTGGCCCAAGAGTGAGCCTTCTTCTTGAGAAAGATGTATTTCATTTCGAAAATAACTTCTCAGTGCGTTTGACATTCCGGAAAAGGTTGACACTTCATTGTCCTGTTTTAAAAGATGGCAGTTTTCGCACAATTCTGCGGACAGCTGACACGGCCGGACAAGTTTTTTTTTATTTCTTGCACAACTAGTCACGTTTGTCTCTCTTTGCAAGTTCACCGTGCGCTGTTTGAAAGATTGTAAGACGCACACGACACGCGTTCAAAGAAAACCGCCCGCTAAAATCCAGAAGACACCAAAGACACTGTCTCCTACGGAAATCTCTAGCCGTCACGTGCGTCAAATGCAAGAGGAGTTTGTAGTTACGGAATCTCTGATAGATAAAAACAAATCATCAATGTTTTCATAGTGAAAACGATTTTCACAGGTTAGAAGGCACACCGGAAAGAATCTCCCATGACGATGATTTCCTTTTCATGGTAGATTGAGTTTTCCCAAGTCTATTTTTCTGCCAGCTTAGCCTGTCTAATATCTTATTACGTAAAGTTTCTTGTCCTAAAATGGGCGCACAATAAAAAAGCTGTAGTCCTACTGGGCAATAATGTAGGCGTTGCTTTATTTTAGCCACCGGCAAAGAGCCCCATTTCCGGTGGATAAAACCTGTCTTTCGTGAAAGTCTCTCACAATTTTGACATTTCTTCGTTTTCTCACGGACGTGAGAACTTGTAACATTTTCCCTTTGTGTGAGACAGCATTTGCCTCTCCGCGAAAACCCATTTTTATAATCAATTGTAAACACTTTTTTAAGAGATCCGGTGCAGAAATCATCAATTCGAGGTATCTCTCATCAGGGGTACATGTGTTTTAGGCACTGTAAAGAACAAATTGAGATCTAATGCGCTTTTTCACACATCGAACGCCATTCAAACGTCTGAACGGGAGAGTTCAGGAATTTCATCGAATTTTACACCGGAACAGCTCAAGCATGTTTTCTCCTTCAAAAAAGCGGTCTCTTTGTGAGCTCTTTTGTCTGGTACGTTATTGCGAAAACACTACATCGGAAAGCCACCGATTCCATTCCCTTCAAATGTAAACAAACCGCGTAGAGGTTCCTATTTGTTCAACATAGATTAATCGCCCCTGTCAATCTCTATTTTAAGAACATAAGTTACTTTCAGTTTAATACTTTGAATTCGAAGTATTCCAGTATCGCGACGATTAATTCTCGTCGCGCGCCGGCGGCAGACAGTCCCACGTGCTTGTCACGGGCCTCTCGGATATCCAATGGAATTTCGCTTGTCCAACGAGAGGAAAATTCGGCTGTATCTCAATTGAGACATCGGCGCAAAGCCTTCAGCTGGGATTTCCTCACCGGTTATGTCGCCAATAAACTGTTTGCGCCGTTCTAATCTCGCAAAGTTTCAAAACAAGCCAAGGGCTGTTACTTTTCAATCCATAATTATCCTCATATAAACTAATATCTAAAGGGAAGATCTATAGCCTATTAAAACGGCTAATAAAAAACACATTGAAGAGTCCTGCACAAGTGTGACATAATGCACTAGTGAACAGTTTTTCTGCGAATACTCTGCAGCGAAATACTCATTCTTTGAGTCGTTTCTCGTCGTAAATGAAGGACTGCTTCAGACATATGTTGCAATGAAATTATTGCAAGCGTTGAAATCTAAGCGCTACTAGAGAGTGTTTGGAAACTTACCCCATCCACTACCAGTAACATGAAGACAGCACCCAGCCAGATTCCACTCTTAAGGATTGCACCAAATGCCATGATTGACTCGAACACTGTAGGTAAAACACCTTCAAACTCGAGGCACTGTCAATCGAAGGCCGTTCTTGAGAATCTCACTGTGCGTCAGCAAGCAATCCTGCGGATATTAGAGATGTTAATACGTTACTAGGTGCGATAACTAGCGTCACCGCGCATTGTGTGTACAGCGGAAATTGTCGTGAGCTACGCCTCAGTCTTTTATAATATTTATAGCATGATACGTAGTCTGCCAGGCGAGCTGGGTGCAGTGTTATTGTTTGAGAAAAAGGCTTGATTGTGTCTGGCGCGCACAGGCGCTAAGCGGGACTAATTGTATAAAGTAGTAGCCTGTTTTTTTTTTTCAAAAACCGAAAACCCCTGACCTTAGCTACACCTGACTTCCTTTGGGCGAATGCTCTAAAAGCCGGCGGATCGCACAAATATCAAAGCAAATCAAGTTCCTGTACTGATATAGTTTATAAACATATATAACATTGCAGAATCCAAGATTTGGACTCTGATATCTACAGCCAGGAGTATGATTTCTGGTGATAAAAAAACATCGTGATAAATGGCCGACATAAAGGTCAAGCGAGGGAAAGTAAGTATGTAGCAGGCCAACCATTTCCGTTTAAGCTGACAAACGAATGACGAGGTGGGAGATTACTAGTAGTCTTGTAGTAATAGTCTACGAGAAGTCCTCTTTCGCTTATATGGTCACGCTCGACGGACTTGGCGAAAAGAGGACTTTTCTGTCGTAGCCTAGCTGGGAGAAAACTCTTTTAACAAGCTAGAAAATATTCCTTCTCGAATTTCGGAGACTCGTGTGTCACGAATTTGATCGGTATTTTGCGGGGAACATAATGGTAGTTTGTGCTTTCCCGATTACGTACAGTGGCGCATTGGCCGCATTAAATACAAGATAGTCAAGATATTTGTCAAACTTTCAGGTTGACCTTTTAGCAGTCGCGACGTTGAGAGCCGTATAAAACAAACAAACAAACAGTAATTAATCTGTAAAGAGTTCTTTAACCAAAAAATCCATACGGGCTCGTCCGCGAAACGTCTGCAAACTCTGTTGTAATTTCAATGACTATTCATGCAAGGAAATTCACTTTTCGAAACAGAACCTAAAACTTCAGTTACCTCAGCTTGCAGATGTTAGTGTGCTTTGTTCAGTGCACTTGAACTGTATCAAATTCTTGTGTTGAAAGCCCTTAAGTTAAAGATGTTTTCCATCTCGCACAATCCTGAACGACGATAAACTTTGTCTACCTAGAATGTGCATTTATAAATCCAATTATTCTTGCGCCACATGGTTGTGATTGGCTGCCCGGCCGCAAAACTAATCTGTTTACCGTGATAACTTTTAACACATTCCAGTTCTGGGCGTTGACGTTTTGACAGATAGCTCGTTGAGTGCTCGTGGGATGCCCAGTTTTAAAGGGTTGACGTTTTTGCATTGAAGCCGGTAGAGGAGCTCTTCCAACAAAAACACTGAAATAACAACATGTATTCGTTACGAGTTTTTTTTCTTTGTGTCGTTACATTGTCTGGCTAATCTACCGTGAGTTTTGATAGTGAAATGTTACATTGGCGCAATGGTAACTGTTCTTTAGTTGCCCTCCTTGTGTGGCGGAGCAGCGGAGCAGACAGCACTAGGTCAACGAAAACATAAACTTCTATCAGGTGAAGTTTCCAGTTTGTATACACTGAATTTGTGGTCATGTCTTAGCAGATTCCTCACCCGATCGAGTTAAGTATGGCGAGATTTTCAGTTCTTTTCCCAGTGGAATGTTTTTTGGGATTAGATTAGGCGACTTATCAGACATACGTTTCCAAGGTCATGCATTCATAGCAGTCATGCATGCATTCGTCATAGTAGCACAGTCACTTATCTAGCTCTTTTTAAAATGCTTTTACCTGTAAAGAAGTCTATTGCGCTCGTTGCGGTTTTCAGCGTGTGTCGAGGGGTGATAATTGCTGTTGTGGGTGTCAGTATCTGATCTGGTCATGCCAGAAATGTGTATAGGGTTTGTCCCCGTTTAGCAGAGCACACGATGAAATAGATTGGTTGAATTCAAACCAGGTGCCAGCAGCTAATTCGTTCAGCATGGCAAAAATCAGATAAGTAATCAAGAATTTAGATCATGAGAAAGTTTCATGATTCACAGTGTAAAAAGGTTAACATGTTTGGTATCAGTGTAATCAATAGAATCAGTGTTGCTCATAGTCTCATAGTGTACGCTCTTTTCTTTTAAGATATTGTTTTTACCGGCCCTTAACGAATATTCTTATTTTTCGGCCGATTTTAGGCTGAAAATATTCTTGTAGCTCATGACATTTCCGTTTTGACCTGGAGCGGGGCTTTTGAACCAGACTGCATTGAATATCGCTTGATTATGACGCAATACTTCTTGCAGAAATGTTTCAGCATCGATCAAACAGCTAAATTGCTGTAACTTGTTTGGCTAGTGTTTTTTGCCGTTTACTGAGAAAGGAAGAATTTTATACTTTTTATTTAAGAACATATAATTGTATTGTATTCAAAAATTTTCAGCACGAAATTAAATTATATCCTTCTGAAATCTCAACCTCGAGTTTATTCTTACAGAGGGTTTCACATAACTTTTGACGAACGGGTTCCGAAGTTTGTTCGGAATTTCCAAAGTTCGCTACGAACTTGGCAATTTCATTACGTACTTGTCAATCAAATTGTGAACTTGGAAATGAAGTTGTGAATTTTACGCCGAACTTCGTTGGGAAGTTAACAAGTTCATTGCGAGAGAAGTTCGCGCCATTTGGTGAAATTGTCTCGGAATTTCCTTAGACGTTGTGGTCACGTCAATTAGGAATTACTAGTTTTAAAATGCGTTATAATATGTTGCAACTGAATTTTCCCAGATGTTATCCGATACCTGCCTAAAAATAGATTACAATTTCTGTCGTGTTGGTTTTTTTCTCGGGTAGCTTCAGATAGAACTTCCACGCATAGTGGTTTAAAAGTACTTTACGTTTAAATATATCAGAGATAAAAAACCTTTTTATAGGACATACGTCATTCTAGAAATTGCGTGAAAAAAACAAAATATTTCACTGTCGTGTTGTTGAACTTTCGTATTTGCATTACCACTGTAAACCAGATACAAGTCGCGCCATCCGTCTGTGATGTGGAGTCCCTCTGTACCTCAAATAATTTACATTTCAGAAGTAAACATCATAAAATAAGCCTTGCTTGGTTGAGAAATGTTTTCACTTTGTTTAAATTCATGTGTAGTTACATTACCAAACCAACTACATCGAATGACGCGAACTTCGCTAGCGAGGAACTTCGCAACTTCCCAACGAAATTCGGCGTGAAATTCACAACTTCGTTTCGAAGTTCATGATTTGATTGACAACTACGTAATGAAATTGCCAAGTTCGTAGCGAACTTCGGAAATTCCGAACAAACTTCGGAACCCGTTCGTCAAAAGTTATGTGAAACCCTCTGTAAACTATTCTTAAAATTTCACAAATTTTGGATATCATAAAATGTGGTCTTTATGTTTTTATTTTTTTCGGGCTTGTCGCGATCGTCTTGCGTAAATAATTATTGAATATTTCTGATAGCTGAGAGCCTGAGCTCGCGTAATACGTTTTGTTGCGAAACATATCCAGTTGTCAGTTTGCAGATCTTAGCAGTAATTTTTATCAGAATATCCGACACCAGCTAGCAACGGTCTTTTGCATCAATTTTGCAAATCTTTTGCATCAAAGGCTTAAAAAATAGCGCCAATTTTTCATCCAATCAGAAGTACAATTAATCAATCGTGCAAGCGTTTTCCCGCGCTTCATGTAATTCCTTCGAGTTTTGATTGGTTTGCGCTCCTGAGCCGCGGCTCTCTTGTCCTGGATGAGGCGATCTGGGCACGAGAAGGAGACATGCACGGACAGGTTCCCGGCTGGATTGATAAGGCGATTCCGTGTCACAAATTTAAAATTGTTGTGGTTTTCAGTACAACAAAAACAATTATCATGTGAACTTTGGACCGTGGTTGTTTTAAATGAATTGCTAGTCGATCGATGTTGTCAGATTTTCACCACTACTTGAATTCTTGCAGTTGTGAAGTTACGCGATTCCGTGTCACGAATTTAAAATTGTTGTGGCTTTCAGTACTTGACAACAGAAACAGCTATCATGTGGACTTTGCACTTTCTTTAGACCGTAGTAATCGATTGATGTTGTCAGGTCAGATATCACCGCTACTCAGTTGAGCTCCTACAGTTGTCAGTGAAGTTAAGTCGGGCTTTAGGGAGCTTTAGATTGGACTACGAGTACGAGATTGACTACGAGTACGACTTTTTAATTCTAGTTTTCAGGCTTCACATTATCACAACACATACCCATTTCATCCCATGAGCTACTCTCTCTACCTAAAACCAACATGAAGAAGGAGGGCTCTGGAAATGTCACTGGTTTGAAATTCGAAAGTCGTACTCGTACTGAAACTCGTACTCGTAGTCCAATCTAAAGCTCCCTTTTTTTCCCTACGAAACTGACTTTGCAAGGCCTGACGAACTCGGCAAACGTACATGAACAGGAAACTGCAAACAGAACATGACACTAAAATTTCTAAAACTTTCACCTCTATTAGGTGGATAAGTCACTTTTCCTGACTTGGTCGACTACCCAGAAGTAATTATTGATCCAGAGGCAAACGTGTAACGAGATCAAAAGGACAAATGGATGGGCACAAAAAGAAGTGTTTCACGTACCTTCTTTACCAAAGAGAAAGTTTCATGCACTCTGACTGACCTTTCATGCCTTTACACTTACAATGATTGCGTGCGTTTGTTTCTTCCAAAAATGTAACCAAATCTTGGTCTTTCTTTCTCAAATTCATCAAATTTCGTTTACATAGACTCGACTCAATTTAATTGAATTTGTAAGATTTATCGTTCAGTTGTTCCTTTTCGCCTTAGGGTGAATGAGGGCGAGGACGGGGGTGGAGCCGGTGTGGAATGTATTTCCCTCCAAAGTTGAAGAAACTCCGCAAAGTTATGAGCTGTTATGGTGCCTGCGTTGTTGTTTGGGGAAATAAAATGTGTAAGCTCCTGCGGTAGATGTTCCGGTTTAGAGGGGCTCAGACTGATCAGTCAGGTTTTTTAGTTATTTTGGACATGCATAAAATAACCTTAAAATTGAAGGAAACTTAAAATAGTGGTTTACTGAAGAAAGAAAAACACCAAAGGGATAAATAAAAGCTAAACAGGAACGAGGATGGTTTTAGATGGAGAGGATTAACACGGATTGCAAACGACGAATTTAACTGAAAAATTTAGGCTAAACTTTTCAGGATGCAGCATTCTTGCAGTAAATCCAGTTTTCAATTAGGAAAAAATGTAGGCGACTCCTTGTACGTAATATATTTTAACAAAACAGTTTAAGCGCTTGCACGTTACTTAACGAATATAACATCTTTTGGCTGATAACGCTTTTCTTCGGTATAAGCTCTGTAGCAAACAGGCTTTGTTACGTGGATTCGTGTCACTCGTGACTTCCCGATGGACTGAGAATCTTGTAACACTGACGGTGACGATTATTCCAAGAAGCGTTTTTTAATCAAAACGCCATGCTTCAAGACAATACCCGTGTAAAGCCTCCGGGTGCCACACCTCACAAACCTTCATTGTCTGATTTTTGTTTGCAACTAGTTTCCCAAACAGTCCAACTTGAAAGCGGCCGCCTCGTTAGCTTAGTTTCGTAGAGGTTCACCAGACTGCTGCGCGGGAGGTCGAGAGCTCGTGGCCTCCCATGCTGGCCAACACTCAGGGTCGCCTCAGTCTTCAAATAACACAAACTACCTACACTGCTACCTTTTGTAATTACATCTGCAAATTAAACGATTAGACATTCAAGTCTCCTCAGATAAGGACTATAAACCGTAGGCTCCGTCTTCTGCATCTTCAGTGTTACGTGGTTAGCAGGGGACGTTAGAGAGCCCACACACTTATCGGCAGGGTGGCACGGACCTCCCGGTGTTGTGGTCTGGCCTTGTCTCACAAGTTGGTGCTTCACACTCGGTTAACCTCATTACTCCTTTACCCCTTGGACACAATTGTCGAAGAAAAATTGCTAGAATCCATGAACACGAGATCCAGTATGATGGCCTTTCATGACATAATAAACTGCACTGCAGGAAATTTCTGCTCAGTAGCTCTCATCTGAATAAGAAAGCAGCTGTTAGCGTTTGACTCTGGGTGCGAAGCCAGACCTTGCTAATCATCACTATTGAAATGATAAACCGGAAATTAAATGTTCAGGTAAGGTTCCGAAACATACCTGCACAAAAAAGCCCGCGGCAATGTTTTCAGCCTTTGTGTGGCTTTTTTGGTTCTTTTTTACAGTTGCAATTTTTATTTACAGGACGAACACTTACAGTACTCACAGTACGATATAAAATATACCTTTACACTTACACCGTACTTGTTACGTGGCTTTTTTGTTGCATGTGAAATACCGGGATTAAACGTCAATGTTCAATTAATTGGATCCAGCTTCCCTTTCAGTGAAACATAACCCGTTGTTTCGGGCTGTTATCTAGCCTGCGAATACACTGTTGATACGAATAACTTGATTAGGTCAATTAAGCGCTTTTAACTACCCATTCGCTGCCAAAAGTAGATCCCAGTTCCAGCAATTGGCTTTTTATTGCCTTGTTCTCCTTCGCCACCTTTCAGGGACAAAGTAGTGTTTTCATCTCGGGGCATTCTCAATGAGAAATCCCCGAGGTAAGCGCTCGTGACCTAATTTTTTTAGCAATGAGTATTTAAAGGTCAAATTAATTATCTTAAACCTGTTAAGGACTCTTCGTTGACATATAGAGCAATCATGTTTGGCAAAAAAAAAAAATCCTTGTGTAACGAGACTTATGGAAATAAAGTTACTTACGTTCAGACAATAGCTAATCAATCAAAGAACAAAATCATGTTCAAAGAAAGATAACCAAAAAAATTCAACCATATCGAAATTACATTGCATAAATGTAGCCGGCGGGTAATTAAAAAATTCTTGTATCAGATTTCTTTACGATTTAGACACTCTACCGTAAATTCCACTCAACTTGGCAAAATTTTATTGTCTCCATTTACGGGCATTTTTCGTTAGAATAAAGAACTAGTTGTCAGTGGCCTGATGTTTGAGAGTATCGGAATTTTTTGGGAGTATTTCCATGTATAGTATTGGGCCAGACGTCTAATCTCCTTGCATACGGCGGCCGCGCCCCCAGCACCAGCGGGCAGTCAAACCTGAGCTGTCCTACCGAAAGACACGAAAATAGTCATTTTTCTTCGCAGTAAAGACAATCGGCTGAAGTTAACTTGAGAATTCCGGGTTTAATTTGACGAGGAACAGCATATTTTGTTCAAAATAAAACAACTATTATCCCACCTGGCGACACTCCTCGAACTACGAGCGAGTTGCCATGCCGGACGCGGTCAACCCATTTTTGGCGCCAATTTATAAGCTTGGAAAAAAAAATGTTTCATATTTTTCACTTTTTCAGTACATCTGATATAGCTTTTGGAAATGTAAATCCCTTTTCGTGAAAAGTTAATGCAATCTCCGGCGAGAAAAGTTGCTTGATTTCAATGCCTTTCCTGTTAGAGCGGTTTTCAATTGAGTGTCGTAAAACCAAAGTAATCACTCCAGCCAATCACAAAGAAGACAGACAATACAGTGAACCAATCAAAACGTCAAGTAATTACTAGGAGCTGACGCAAAGCGCGGGACAACGCGTATGAGCGAGTGGCGATTGGTTTTGGTTTTACTGCTGATTGGATGAAAAAGTGGCGCGAGTTCTTTTAAGCCAATCACGTAGCGTAGTTGATACAACACCAATTACTTTTCGACACTCAAATAAAAACCGCTCCTACTTCCACTGACGTCAGGACAGTTAAGTTTTTCCCGCCAACTAAATCCTGATTGGTCAATTCAAATTTCCCGCGTGCGAGCCGTATGCTGTTGGCTATTGCATAATTTTTTTTTTCAGTTTTACACTGAATGTTTGCGTTCACTCGCCTTTTTGGCTTGTTATGTGACATTTCAGAGTTAAGTGAAGTGTCGACTAAAAATTTAGCTTGAAAAGTATCTCATTCAATAATACCGGCAGTTCTCAGTGTAAACTACGTTTGTGAATATATATATATAAAAAAGAGTTTTTGAAAAATTGTGGCTCTGAACCCCGCCGACAGACGTTTTTTGAACTTTGCCAAAAGTTGTACCATAATGCGCTGATTCTTATTCCATGACAGAACATGATCTCGCCGAGCTCGTTTTCGAGTGAATAAGCACTTGAACTAAAATAAGGGTGATGGCAACTGTTATATAAAAATGATTCCCTGATATGCCTGTAACAAGATAGACAAAGATATGGAAGTGAATACTGGAAATATCACGACTCTTATCCTTTGTCCTTATATCGAAATTATTGTTTTGCAAGCGTAGATGAAGTCATGATATCGTGTTGAGACTAAAGAATGTGTTCATTTGAATTGCCATTGAGCATGTTTCTAAAGTCATTCAAACAAGTAGCAACGAAGAAATAAAGAAACTACGATGCGCAACACTGGAGTGAGAAAGATGGGGATGGGTTTCGAAAATGTTCTTCATCATAAGGAAATTAAAAATTTTCAGATAATTAATGACTTGAAACAGACTGCTATGAGCAGAACGTTATCCTCGAGCGTATCTTGAGATTACTTTTTAAAGGAGCTCAAGCAGCCACGTTATCTTGAGTTATTTTAGCCACGTACAAAATTACCTTTAAATTGAAGAAAACCTGAAAATAGTAGTTTACTAAGATAGAGAAACGCTAAAGAGATAATAATAAACCATAAAGGAACAAGGATGGTTAAGGATAGAGAAGATTAACACAGATTACAAACAACGCATTGAAAAATTTAAGGCTGAACTTTTCAAGACGCGCAAAACGTGACGTAGCTCCTTTAAGATATTTCACTGATAGTTTGACCTCAGAGAGGTGAAGCGTGCATTAATTCACTTTTTCGTTCAGTCTCTCCAAATTGAGTAACATGTTATATCCCGGAGATCAAGAGAGGATTTCCATGTTGGTTTTTACCAAAAAATGTAATACTCATGTACTAATCATGCAAGGCTTTTGACTGGTATTCACCACATCGGACACTACGTCCCCTGCTCTTTTCGAATAGTGTGTGAGTTCTTTTACGTCCCGCAGAATCAGTTATGAAGAGTAGTGAGACAGGGCCGGCCTAAATTCCCCTCCTATTCCCCTCATGCGCTCAGTGCGTATGTCAAATAGATTATGTTGCCTAAAAGCCCGTGTGCATTCCGAGAAAATACAAGTGACTCAGGCCCCGGTTGTTCGAAAGCCGATTAGCGCTAACCCAAGGTTAAATCGCCCTAATCTACGGAATAAATTTATCCCTCGAAGCTCGATTAGCACTGTCCAAGGATTAAACTAAGGGTTAAATTTAACACACCTAGCGAGGTGGATTAACGCGCTAATCGGATGAAAAAGCTGTCAAACAAATCAAAATGGCGGACTCACACTGTGTTGCTTGAGGAAAGAAGAGCAATTCAGCCTACCTGACGATTTTTCCGAATTTTGATTTTACAATTCTCTCACGCACGAGCCATTCCGCGTTCGGTTTTCCCGCGCTTTTTCGAGTTTTCACATCGCGGACAGACCGCTGTTCGGCGATGCGGAAAATGTTTTGCCGATTTACACGGTGCGATTTTGACGCATGCGACAAGCTCACGACCGGCCAACGATATGACTTGGGACCTTTTACGCGCGTACGACATTTTCACTTACAAAATTAAATATGCAAAAGTTTGCACCGGGATTTATGGAGCGAAAAAGTTCTAACAAACGTAAAGAAATATTTTAGCTGTCCTGCGCTTTGAAAAAAACTTTCTAACGAGATGTTTTTCGCTTTAATCCGTTCCGTACTTTTCGAGAAACGACTTCATGTGAACCAGTCAACAACAACTTCGTTCGCCATTTTGACGCAAGAAACCTTCTCCTTCGTCCCCTACTCAGTAGAAATTTGTCACAAAATACGTATGTTCTATAGATTTTGGCTACGATTGTCGCAGCGTTTTAAAACATGTTTTAAAGTCCTACGACAATTTTTTTGACGTACACAACAGTCGTAAGCGAGTTGTAGGTTTGATTTACACGACTCAAAACAATTCATGTTGTAGGTCTGTCGTAAACTTGTCGCATGCGACAAAGTCGTACCGTGTAAATCGGTCCTTATGTACCAGTCAATTCCAAACCGCCCATCCCCCCCCCCGGGCAATCCCCGGGCATTTGACTCGCGTTAAGCTCCGTACAGTGGGGAATTTGACCCAAACTGAGGCCCACCCGGTGGAGCATTTGACTTTCGTGTCAAAACGTCTGTCAGCGGGCGGAAGCAAAAGGATTTCGCAATTCTTTGATTCAGTACGTGAGCTGCGTTCACGGGTCATTGCCCTTGTCGATTCCACGTGGGTTTTTCTGATATTGTCGTTTTATATAGTTATATCGTGGAATATGCCTTTGTTTAAAGTGTGGAGCGAAGACGAGCTTAACAAGAAATTCGTAGTGGCTGAAAATTTTGCAGAACTTGTTTCCACAATTGCTTTAACATGCCTGGAGGGTGGGGAGATTTGACCCTCTTCGAAGCTCTAACGGGTGGGGCATTTGACCGTCTAAACTGGCAACATAGCGGGGAATTTGACCAAAATTTTTCAAAAAAGTCAAATGCCCGGGGGTTTGCCCGGGGGGGTTGATGGGCGGTTTTGGAATTGACCGGTACATTACGTATATACACGACGAGGGCGAAGCAAGAAATTTAACATTAATTTCCGCTCTCAGAGGTAGAAATCGTCGCTTATACTAGCCACTGTAATGTAAAAGGAAGATCTGAAGATCATTGGTGGAATTAAAGGCTTTTTGTCTTCAAAGGCGAGTATTTTATCGACAAAATATTGTTTAAGTTTCGTCGTTTACTGTCCACCTTGCTTGTTCTTCAAAAAGTTGTTTATGTCATTCGGCAGATTAGGTCGCTTTTTTGCTTAGCTTATGGCTTTCCTCTTTTTTAGTATTTTCCCCTAGCCAAACTTGCTTCATTAGTCCATCCGAATAGAGGCTATTCTAGATTTCTAATTTACAAAGAAGTAAAGCTGGAAATTACACCGGTAAGCGTTTTCAAGAAGTGACTGATTTTCCGACTGATGCACGATTCCGTAAGCTTCTCCCAGCGTTAATCTTGCTCAGAATTTTTTTATCACAACTCTAAATTTAATTTAAGCATTTCTATTGGTTCTTATAGCAAGCAAATAGAGTTGAGTTATAAAAGTTGGTTTTTCGTTTTCTTTTTATGCAACAACAAGTTCGTATCATTTTGTAGGGGCCGTCATAATTATCCTTTCCCTCCCCATTTTCTCCCAGCATAGACCGGTTTTACCGGCTTAATCTGAGCTTAATCGAAGGATAGTTAATCGAAGATTAAATCTGGTTTGAGGAACACAATTGTATCCCCCGATTAGTTATCCCGGGAATATGGAATATTAAATTTAATCGCGGAATAACCGCTAACCTCGGGTTATTTTAATCGGCTTTCGAACAACCGGGGCCAGGAGTGGAATATTCCAGGTGGTCTATCATCTGATGGTTAAATGCTCGGAGATGTTAGCTGCATAAGCTACTCTGAAATCCGACGGTAAATAAAGTAATTAATTCATGTTTGATGGGGCTTAATAACGTCAAAAATGAAAGGCTTTCCTGTATTCTGACTGGCTCTACGTGATTTCTATTGCATGGTCACTAAATATTTTACGCTGTGGCTGTTTTTTTATACTCCTTTTTACTGATCAACTTAACCAGATATGCGTCTGTGTTATTGCTCAGATAACGGTCTGCATTTTAGTTGTAACTTATGTTGTTATCTCTTAATTTTCGAGAGAACTGGTGTGATTACTGGGAGATAAGTTGGTTAACGGCCTTACTATCAGTGACACAAATATCGATCTTGGTATGGTATGACGCAGGCTTTATCTACCTCGGTATGTTTTGACATTCGAAGCAAGATGATTACATATTTAGTCTGGCGAACTTATAGACATGATTGAAAGCAACTGTCATGTAGGGGCTGGGAAAATATGAGGAGAATACGTGAAATATTTAATAAGAATCCTTCAGTTGAAAAAGGTCAAGTTAGTAACAAGCGTTTGCAGAACCAGGAATCTAAAATATCTCTAATTGTCGCAGTATTGGAACCGTTTCCAAGTCTCCAACTATTCTCTAGTTGCTTTTCTAGACTGAAAAAATATTATAAAAATATCGCCTATTATAGATATATTCTGAGCGAAACGCCGGTGCGGTATACAGCTGTTTCGACAAAGGTTATCCCAAAAAAGTGTGAAAGCGTATGCAACAATGTCGATAGGCATTATGGTGAGTAAGAGTTTGGTTTGGCTTGATTGAGGTTCAAGGTGATTCAGCAACACGGAACGAGAAAGTTGGAATACGCGCGTTTGTGCTGTTACCTTCAACCGCGCGGAAACGCCTTGAGTTTCAATCAAGCAACCGTAGAAACTACCATTACCCATAATAACTTTCGACATTGTCGCGTGAGCTTTTTCCCGTTTGAAAGAACCCCTTTCTCGAAACAGCTGTACAGTGGCAGTACTTGCTGAAAACACCGCTGAACGAAGATTCATGTTGATTTTAAGTGTGTAACTGACAATATTGCTGTGCAATATTTTATTTATTTATCCATTTATTTATTTTTATTTACTCGGAGATACTAGCTCTCACGAGCTGCTCTAAATAAAGTTGGTTGTTAACTGTGCATGGCTTATTGACTTGTTATACTTTATCTCTGTTGCTGAAAAGTTCATTTCTGTTCCTTAACGAGATTTCCGCCAAGCATCCCCGAGTGTTCTATAATCAGAGATAATGTTCTCTTAAAACTGGGTCTTATCTTATCTGTTTAAAAGACTTAGGGCTAATAAATTATACTGTACTGAACATGTATTCGCGCGTCTGACAACATAATCCTGTTTATAGCGAAGGCATGAACGTGGATGAATTACACGAAACGGTAATTCAATGTTTCTCGTGTTGTTATACAAAGATATGTAATGGCTGAAACAGATCAATTTTCCAGAAATTTCAATGGCTTTTTGGCAAAAGTTGTCACTCTTGAGTCATACCGTAAGCATCTGTAAAAGTTGAAAGTTTACGGAGGCACACGCCCTTGGAGCACATTTTAAACGATTTCTTTCAGTTCTACTTTTTACCTTCACTTTGTCAAATCACGAGTCTAACCTCGTTCCCAACGAGCCCCCTCCCCGGGGAGGGGGGGGGGCTACCTGGCTCAATTGTTGCTGGATATGTACCGCTGACCTCTCAAAGCCCCTACCCCATTATAGTCTATTCTGTGGCCAATTATAGACTCCATCTTAGTCGTTTTGGGCAAATGTGTAAATTTCGCGATCCCAACCTAGTGACCCTCTATTCATGTATGTACGTTATATTGAATAAAGAACACTTAACGTTTCACCTACAGTACAAACATTCTGGTATGTTTGCTGACCGTAAACATAAAACAGGACTGTCTTCCCCCAAAAATCGAAAACCATGCGACCCCATTCTAGTAACTTTTACTGAAAATGCGACCCCATGCATGATAGTCAATCCAGTTGGCGTGAAAATTCAACCCCATCCAGCGGCATATCCCCATTAGCCTCTTTATAAGAGAGTACTCTCACCCCCCTGGGCCAACGAGGAACGAGGTTTTTACGAGAGATGTAAGTGTAATAACACGTGCCAGACAAGGTCTTCTTGTCCCAAATCCGCATCTGGATTTCGATGTATACACTTTAGGTACTTTTCTTAGTTATCCTTCGCTAAGAAGTTCACCTTTGCTCCTTTGTAACGATATTTCCTGTCTTTTGCTCGCTACCACTAGGATTATAATCAATGATAAAGTCTTCTAACAGCAGCTTAGTCGCTGATTCAGGGACATATTGAAAAACGTAGCCTAAAGTTCAAAGTTCGTCGTTCATAAGGTGCGCCTAAGGTTTTCTCGTTTTATCGATAAATCTATCTTGTTTTTTCTGCTTTAACTCGTTATTATTGTCATATTTTACTCTATTTCTGTTTGATACCAAAAATCTATCGTGTTGCAGCCGTTTTTGCCTGTCGCTTATTATGTCTCTTCAAGCCTTGAAGTACTAGAACTAATGATGTATTGATTCGCGTGCATGGCTGTCGTAATTTAATCTTGCCTGCGGGTGACGGAGTATATGGTATCATCGTAAGTGCTGGAATTCGAAACGTGATCTAACAGCAGGATTGGACGAGCTTTCAAGTAGGATTCTTTTTAAAAAGTAGAATATGGAACAGCGAACTATTCGGCGAAGCATGCTGCTCAGTTCTTTCTTTTTTTCTTGTTTTTCCCCTCGTATTTTAGAGCAAAAGAGAGTTTGCTTGCAGTCTGTTACCCGTCTGTTAAACCATGCACTCGGTAGGAGATCCTGTCCACTTGTACGTGGTCACGACACCTTTACCGGAAATAAAAATTCGAAGAACGTCAAACCTGGGCGTCAAAGATTTCAGCCCTGGAGAACGTTAGAAAAACTGTTCAAAAGTGATAACTAGTACATCGTAAAGAAGAATAGAGAAAATCATCAACTTAGGGATGTAGATTTGATGCTGTGCTGATTTTTCAGAAGTAACAGTGAAAGAGATGTAAGATAGCGAGTAAGGAGAATTACAGTATCAAACATTTTAGCTATGGAATGCACTTTAACTTTGTTATGCAATGATATCCAAGATCTTCCATCAGACATTATGAAGGTGATGATTATTGCTAACTTGCTTCAGTGTACTGTTTATGTTACATTTAATAATCAAAAAATGCAATACGGCAGCAATCGATCGAAATAGGACATCCCATTGGCGTGACAGTTTTTTCCGTCAAACAGCGCGTAAAATTTCTCTCCGCAGGCTTGTAAAGACTAACAGTATGTAACATTTCGTTGACATGCTGATGAAACATTTGACCATTTGACACGACTCGTTATCCTTTGTTTAGTCTAACAAGAATAACACAATTAAAAAAAAATGGAACTGAAGAATGGTTCAGGATTGACTCGTTCCCGACCGGTTACGATTTAATAGCGGACCATGCTCTTACCATTATCACGACTAAGCATCTATCCGATCTTGATTCGTTTCCTTATTGTGAAGAATTTATGCCTGCATTTAACGAGTTCAACCTATCAAGATTGGTCGACAGCTTGTAGTTTTTACGTCGTCATGTGTTGTTTATTTTGGAGCCAAAAATCTGTTTTTAAAGACTTATTGGAAAAAGCAGACTTAAAAGCACGCACGACTCTGGTGATCGACAAGAAATTATTGAAAAGCAAAACAAAACGGTCATTCCCTACCTGCAAATGAGGTAATATCTAGTTGCCCTTGCGGCTGAACACGAAGAACGATTCTTCGAAGGAACGCGGTACAGGATACGAGGCCAACACAGTGCACTAACTTACCAACACTGTTGAAGTATCAAACACTTTCAGGACAGACGTATGAATCGACAATGGGGCAACAAGTAGCGCTTTGTATGGAATGGCAAGGTAATGTCTGTCGACACTCACCAGTGACACAATTCCTTGTATCAAATCTTTGTTGTGATAGCGGTTTCGTGACTTACTGGAGGGAGTTTAAGTTGGTATCATTGCACGGAAATCCTTCAGTCTTTACAGACCCCTGTAAAGCTCAGAAAAGTTCTCGCGATCGACTGAGTGATTTGTCTCAGCCGGTAATACTTACGCCGGAATATGCAACTATACCGAAATTTCGATTTCCAACGAAGTGCCTGAGAAAGGGGACTAAAAAATAAAAGTCTGAAGACAGAGCATTAGGTTTAAATTCCTCTGAATGGATGTTGTCTTTGGAATTGATGTTGCAACCGTATCAAGGAGGTGTTTTGTTTTTAACCTTTGAATTCCGCTGCCATTCATCAGGCGATAATTAAAAGCCGGTTGTCCGACCAGACCATCCTCTCATTGTGACATTAATTCGGTTTACGGCGAACAATCCCTCATTAGTGGTCTGAGCATACTACTATAAAAAAAGTGTTTTTGTCTGTACTACTCCAAGGAGTTGGCATATGCGAATCACGCTTAATCTTTCTTTCTCCGGAAATGGTTTTTTGTTCCGCCCCGTTTGTCAGTGAAAACTTGTACTGTGATGGACCTTAGGGGGAGAAGGGGAGTTGCTTTTAGTCTTTTTTCCCCTCCGGTTTACTGAGCAACTAGAGCGCCTTTCGAGCAGTAGACTTCGTTGCCTCTTATACCCCAAAGCGGCTATTGCAGACCTTTTGACAGCAGTGATTACCTCACGCTCGGACCATATTATACCTACAGAAGAGACCATACAGAAGCCAAAAATATCCCGCCGGAAAAAAAAAAATGAAATGTAAACATTCCCGGGCTTTTTGTTTGAGCAGACAGTATTATATTTGTATATTAGACAAGAGAAGAATTTGTCAAGTCTTGTGACCTTTATAACCTTCCTATAGAGAATTTTGAAAAATTCTATACCAAATTCCGTCAGAACTGAGGTGACAAAGGCATAGCGTAAATACCGGGCACCAGAAATGATACAGCTAGTGCGGCCTTGATAAATTACTGTAACAAGTGAAGTTAACAGCCCTTGTCGGGTCGATAAGAGAGAAGCTCAGAAGGAAACAATATTCCGTGCCCAGTTTTGCAGTTCGTCAAAAGACATGATCCAAGGCAAATATTCAGCTCAGTCGTATTAGCCGGACTTAAGAAGTATGTTATAATGTGAGGATCGGGGGATTTGTCGAGAACATGGTCCGACATGTGAATTTTTATCTGCGTTTTTCCTGTCTCAAAAATTCTGATCCCCAGTTCGCTTCTGTCAACGAGCACGCGAAGAAAAATAGCAAGTGCGAGAATAAAGGGTTAAAAGAGAAAGTAAACTGCGCCATGTTAAAGAACTGTTTCATTGAGGATCCTTGGGTAAGTTAGTTGGAGATGTCACTTGACAAACGTTACTACAAATAGAATTTAACAGCATATAGATTAATTAATGCTTTCTTTAAAAAACGTTTAAACCGATCCTATTTAGATATATCAATGAATACATGATTGATTATCGAAGTTATATACACAACTTTAAGCAGTTGTGATATATCAGTTTCAGACATTCCCTTGCCTTATTAAATTTTAAAAATAGAACAGTGTTTTTTAGCTAATCCCTATAAAATTTCAGTTTCATTTTTCTTAACGGCAAAACAACCAAAGAAAACATCAAAAACAACTAACAACATTTCTGCAAGACGTCGTGTATGTCGTACAAGGCTGTATTGCCTGCAGTTTGGCTCAAAAATTACTTCAACACCATCAAAGTCATTAAAACAGAAATATTGAAGAATATTCACAAGAATATTTTCAGCCTAATCGGCAGAAAAATAAGAATATTCAGCCCAGGCCGAAAAAAAAAACAGTATTCTGATATAAATTAAAAAAAAAGTGTAAGTCCAGTCGGTGCCTAGTGTTATGCCAACGCCTGCTAAAATGTTAAAGCCTTTGCGAGCCGCATTATAAATCCCCGATCCGGAATTAACGACCACAGAGGACCGCAAACGACAAGCAATAAACTTGTTCAATTTCTTTCACTGTCCTTTTTAAGGCAAACATAATTTTCAAATTTACATAGACGGCATTTCTTCCAACTTTTGCAAAAGAAAAGTTTATTATTAAGTATACTGTTGATGAACAGGTTTTCAAGTGAACCAACCTCGGTGGTTTGTTTGTTTTTCACGTTTCAAGATACTCGGTTAGCACGTCCGATCATGAATCGATGAACGCGCGAAGAAAGATTGCAAACGCGAGAACAAGAATCCAACAAAATGGATTTTTACGTGAATTAGTGCGCGATACTTACCAGACGTGCCTCAATAAAACAGGATAAAGATCAATTTTACACTGTCTCTTACAACGAGTATATAATTTCAATCATTTCCTGGGTTTGATTTAAATAAGCGACACTAGAATAGAACCATCACAACTTAATGTTTTCATTTAAGCTCTATATTTATTTTTTTTGTTCCTTTTAAGAACTGATACTCTTCATCTACTGTCCAGTGCTAATTGTTCATTCCAATGATTATTTTATTTTGTGGTGCCACGGTTTGCTGAGCTGTTTGCAGTCCGTGCGGGAAACGTTACCTTGGATGCATATGGATCAGTGGCGGTCCACTTTGCCGATCGCTTTCCTGGGTGGAGCTCATTTGCGGTCCATTTCCCAGACCTTCTCGAGGACTATGGCTTGCGGTTCCTCAATGTGCCTTTTTCATTTCTCTGGCCATGGCCATATTCTTGTTCTCTTGTTCTTCAGTCTAGCTTGGCGCTATTTTCTGCATGTTGACAGAATCTCTAAAACAAAGAAACAAACAAACACATTTATCTCTATGTCTTTGTTGGTCGGGAGTGGTATGGCATCTTCTGAAGCACGTGATTGCGTTTGGGAAGGCACTTGATCAGGGTGTGTCATCTGTTCATTGATTTCTTCTGCCAGGATTTTTTGGTTTCCTGGTGGTTAGTATAGAGCACGTAATTCTCCTGTTTGCCGGTCAGGTACTGAGTAGTGTTTTACACATCATGTCAGCATTATCTTTAGCGTAATCGAATCGATCATTGTGCCGGAGCCGAATAGTGGAAAAACCTTGCTTATGGTTGGCGTTTGGACCTTCGATAGGTTAGAACCGGGTGGTTTCAACAAGAAAAGAGAGTTTCCGATTTGGGCTTCAGCATGCATGCATCCGATATCTTTTTTGTTTGGAAATCACGATTAAAGTTCTCTTTTGAGCCACGCCCAGTCAAGTTCACTGAGAGTCTTGGAAAAGAACCCAAGATGTTGTATGGTCGTGACGTCACTTCGAGAATGACACATCCTGTCGCACTTTGTTTCCTTCTCGAGCTGCGGACCGGGGGGGGGTTGGTGGGAGCCGTACCTGGAACATTTGCGTCAGTATTCAAGCCAAGGCACCAACGGAAACAAAGATGTTTCGGAACATCCTATCCCGAGTGACTCTGCATGCACTTATGAATTTTTAGCCGTCTTCTACAAACTGAAAGAAGACGTCACTAAGAATTTTGAAGTGACCCCTTCTTCACGTGCTCTTCACGTGCCCCGTCCTAAAGTGCCCAGCACCAGTCTCCAAGGTGCGTAGGGTTTCCCCGAGAGTATAAAATTATGCCGATTGAGCTGGATTTGTCAGCTTTTGGCGGTCGTGCATTTCCCCTGCTTCATCTTCAACTTGCCATATTTTGTCATCATTCAGTAGTAATTCCTTTTCCAATCTTCACTTCATTCAATAATCTACCCTTTCCACTGTGTGGCGAGACAGAGAATTTTCACCCTTGAATTCTTGATGATCAATTTCATCGCTGCAGTCTTCGTGTGGCCTGCCTAATTAACTGTGTTTGAACACTGATACTTTTAAAAGGTGAGATTATACTTCTAATTAGCACTCATTCTTGGGGCTTAGTTAAGAGTTGATATGTATAGCAAGGGCGTAGCCAGGGGGGGTTCCTGGGGTGCCCGTGACCCCCCCTTTGTAAGCCTTTTTGTAAGCAAACAACCTACAATATTCAGGTGACAATCTGATGAGTACCCTCTGTATGAGTCAGTGTGACCCCCCCTTTGAAAAATCCTGGCTACGCCCATGTATAGTATAGTATTCTATCAGCGGATTTTCAAGGGCCGGTCTACTTCTATTTTATTTAATTCTTTGGAGTGGGCATGGACTGAAAATCTCCCTTGTGGCCGCTGTAGAATAGAGTAGTCACCTGGAATATGAATATAGTTGGAAGAAAGAGACCACACTAAGAAGCTGAAATCAAGGCCAGAAATATGAGATCTGAACAGAATATGCTTATTTTCAGTCATCAAGATATTATAAATTTGTCGCGACAAACTGAACTACCTTTGCAGGTGGTAATTTTACCGCGCGCCAGAACGCGACCCACATGTATTTTGAAGCGTCTGGCTTTCTTATCAAACTCTTCCTTATAGCTGGAACTGAAATTAAACTGCTCTTTCACGAGTTTTAATTTCTTTCTTCAAGGTAGGGCTCATCCTGCGGCTAACTAGCTAGAACATTTGGCCAAAGTGTCTGTTGTTAGCCATCAGGGGCTGTTTAACTTTATTGAGTTGTAATTCCAATAATCCAGACAACTTCTAGAACCACAACGATCCCATATTTCATGTTAATCTCCGTGCGAAATCAGACTCGCCGTATGTTTAGAATTAACGAAAAGTCTATATTTTTGACATACCCCTTTAAAGATCCGTGTACAATTTTGGTTTGTTATTGACCCTATATACCATATCAGTTGGATCAGATACGTTTGGAGCTTTTGCCGAGTGCCTTGTCTTCGGCCGTTGTAACAGTACATACATACATACATACATACATACATACATACATACATACATACATACATACATACATACATACATACATACATACATACATACATACATAATTTATTTGATGAAGCAGGTCTTTACGGATCAGGCTGAGGGAACGACGCACCCTGTGTGGGCCTCCGAAAAAAGTCTGGATTAGGGAGCTGGTTTCCCAGTTATCAATTAAATTTTGAGCGATTTCTCTAAGAAATAATTTCATTGACAAACAGATTCCATGTTGCCCAACGTCTGTCAGTATGAGTATAAATCTACCAGTGTTCTATATCGCGAATGCTGTTCTTAGATAATGAGTAGCGTAGCAGTGTGGGCTTGTTGACAAACTGGTGGCTGCTTCTTTATGTTCGCCCTGAGTGTCCCGGCGTGAAGAGGATTTAGACACAGTTTTGAACGACTAGTAGGTTTATTCTAAAACGATTAGATTATTCGCTCTCCATGATTTGTATGCGTGATAGTTGATGAGGGCGCAGCCAGAGTCAACTATCACGCGATAGAAATGGTCTTAATACATTTTGACGTCTTCTATCCTGGCTTCTATGTTATTTTACTGAGCAGACGCACGCCAACATGGAATCTGTCTGTTTTATATAATGAGGAAATGAAAACATGTTCATGACGTCATCTACCGGTCGTGGAAAACTTGGAAAGATCAGGGAGTTTATAATTTCAATTTCCAGGCCGGGAAAGTCATGGAAAGTCGTGGAAAAGGAATAGGATTCCTGAGAAAAAAAAAAGGCAAAAAGATTTAAAAACATAACAAACGAGTCAGAAACTGACTTAATTACAGCGGAAATATTTTATGCATCATTACACGTTGAACTCACTATCTATTTTCTGATTGGCCGAATGCGTACAGTGAATTTTCGAAATCAGTGCCTGTGACGTCATCTAGCTGCAGGATTAGAGATGTCTTGATGACCGCGGTGAATAATTTCTAAGGGTAATCATGTCAAGTTCGCACGCTTTGTATTGCTTGCCGTTAGTGAAGAAGAAAACCTGACTTCCATTTTTTTCGTTCAATGTGCAACTCATAAAACAATTCTTAAATTCAGTTTTTGTGATATCCAGAATAGAATAGTCAATGCCTCGCCGGTAATGGTCGTGGGCCTCGGCCTTCGAAGCTGCTCGATAACCTCTACCTCGACTTTGATTATTCTCAATATCACAAAAACCTCATCCAGTAAGAAGCAACCAAACTACGAGAATAAGTTGACACATCGTTAAATTGAGGTCTGTTTAGGTCTGTAAATTTGGCAGATTTCTAGTTTAGGTGTCATCATAAAGAAACCCGCGTCATTTCTTAACTGACGGTTGAAATTGTGACCAACTTTCTGGGGTAAAGAATTAGCCCTAAAGAATTAACACTAATTCAGGGTTTAAAGTCTATGAATCCTATAGAAAGATCTCGCCATGATAAAGGCAGCTTCACTCGGCGGTGTTTCGTTATCATTTTTGCGCCTGTAAACAAAAACACCTTTACAGATGGTGGAATTATGATAAAGACAACAGTTCGAGACAGTTTCTACATAACCACGATCACGATATTTCCGACGAAACGACTATTTTTGAAGAAAGTTCGACTGTGAAGTTTAGTCGTCCGCCATGTTTGATAACAAGGTCAGGTGACATCAGTGGTGTTCTAGAAGATGCCCTAAGGGTCTTATTCAGGAGAGAAGATTTCGATTGACTGAATTTTTGAGGGTCCTCTCTCCTTTGCGAATTTAAAATCCTACTCAGTGGAAGCCATTGGTCATTCATTTCTGCAAGCTTATCTGAGAAAACAACAAAATGTGCTTCCAGTTGTTTCAGTGTTTTGGCGCCGCAGGCAAAGTGAGTTATCACGTCCACTTAAAGATGGCGGCCAATTTCGTCTACTGTGTGAAGTTAATCGACTGTTAAGTTTGAAATTTTTTTAAACAAAGGCTTAACCACCTTGAGGATATTAAATGGTTCGGACTTTGGTCTTGCGGAAAAACACGTTAGCGACTCTTTCAACTGTTTATTACGCAAAGGTAGGTACTGCTAAAGTTCCAAAGAAAGCCAACCCGAAGCGCCACCCCCAAACCCTGTCAACAACATTGCACTCAGACACAACTCATGTCGCCCGAAATGTTATCTCATTTTTTCTTACTACATTTTCGAAGTTCGGTTACATAGTTTTAATGTCTCGTTGACCGGACGGTAAAGTTTGTATGCGCTTTTGTCATTTCGTCTCTGTTTTTTTGGTTGAGTGTGCCTCCCTCTTGTTTGCGGTAGCGTGATGTTAGGAGTCAGCGTCCTTCCAGTCGCCG